>JAQFYR010000478.1:0-12708 GCA_034694985.1 Campodea silvestrii
GATAGCATGCCTGATGAGCCCTGAAGGGGCGAAACCGCGGTCGCATGCCGAACCTACCCATACCCATATTTCCTAAGGTAGGGGAAAGTAGTCCCCCGAGGGGTTAAAGAGTGGTAAAACACTCTACTGCTGGATCCTATATACTGTACTCAAATGCTCAGTAATAATATTAATAATAAAATAACTCTGAAAAACTCACCAATAGTTAGAGAAACAATTTGAGCTCCAGGTGCAACGCCATTCCGTTCTGGACTATCAGGAAAATTCGAAGCTGCTATAGATGCCACATGAGTACCATGACTCGCTACAAGAAATAAACAAACATCAGATACCAGAAACAAAATGTCTGACATTTCATTTACTTACAACTCAGTCCGACAATTTCTAATGTGTTTCCTTCATTGTAGATATTTATGCTGTAGTTGAGATGGTCAATTTTTGTGAGGCTGTCGAAATCCAATGTCTCACGGTAGATACCCATTAATTTACAATTCTCCAAATCACCCTTTTCTGTGTTGTCAACACATGCTCTGGAAATAATTTGAAGGGAATAAATTTAATGTAAATTGATTAAGAAGATGGATCGAGCAACAATGTGATGCTTAAAATAGAATAGTTGAAAGAAGTCGTACATGAGTACCATATTTACTCGCATATAACGCACTTACGCACACTTTAAATTTCAAGCCGAAAATTTAATATTCATAATATAAGTAAATACAGTAGGCCTACGCATTTTTAAAACGAAGTAATTTCACATCCATCCGAAACCTGAGATTATTTCCTACATTCTAGACAAAAATTGCTTAATTTCATCAATAAATAACTGAGTAATTCGTTTTTCTTTTCTGATGACAGATCAGTTTTTATTCTATCTAAATGCATGGAGTTTTAAAGCTCATTTTCAACTTGCAATTACTAAGCTCTTTATGAACGGAATTTAAAAATAGTTCTTGTGTCAAAAATGAAGGAAATGACCTCAACTATTTGATGGAAGTGAAATTATTTTATTTAATAAAGTGTTTGCTTGTCGCAAATCGAAATTTTCGTATTGTTGAAAAGTGAAAAGTTGCAATCTTTGGGAATTTTTTCCGTACCTTCAAATTGAAGTAATCACAAAAATAAAAATATTCTCAGACAGTTCAAGTCTTGCGGATTATGAGGATATTTTTCTTTTTGATACTTCTTTAATTTGAAGGTACGGAAAAAATTCCAAAAGATTACAACTTTTCAACAATACGAAAATTTCGAATTTTTGACAAGCGAAGTATATGCAATTAAACCAAATAATTTCACTGCCATCAAATACTTGAGATCATTTCGTACATTTTAGAACCAAACATTGTTTAATTCTGTTAATAAATAGCAGAGTAATTCCAAGTTGAAAATGAGCTTAACTCCATGCATTTAGGTAAGAGAAAAAACATTGATTTTTATTTTGCAACATTGATTCGCCGTTGTATAGAAGCAGATTTTCGTAGGCCTTTGATGTAATGGGAATTATCAAATTCGAAGCCTAACCCCCATGCAGTAAAATGAGTTAGTATCATAACTTTCATTAGATGTTACAGAATTGTGGCCTTTCCACTCCCCCCCACCCCAGGCTGTGTAGAACCTACACTCTGCTGGACCATGTCAGAAGAAAAAAAGAACTGAATACTTTTTTTAAAATTAGAACTACTGTAGTTTTTATCATAACTTTCATAGGCACAAAATAATGAATACATGCTGTACCCTCCAAAGAAAAATATTTAAAAATTTAGATTTGTTCTCGAGAATTTTCTTCCATTTTTCCCACTTTTTTGCAATGTACTTTTTCTTTCAGGTTCAAATACAATCTGTTGTTCAGTGCAAATTCTTGATTCTTAATAAAACTAAAGAAGACGCTTTCATTTGAAAATAACTAACCTCTACCTGCTTTTTAAGAAAATGAAATAAGATTTAATTAACAATTTTTATTGGAGAGTAAAGAAAAATTACTATACAGTTGTTTTTTCTATATGTTACAAAACAAAAATACAATCAATATACTGCACAAAACTGATATTCTATATTAAACAAGCAGGTAATTTTAAGAGTCCAATTACAATTACTATATTTTCAGTTAAATATAGTATTATACTGACACTATAAATTAATGTAAAAACACTAAGTGAAAAGGCTGAAAGCCCTGAAAGATAATTCCAAAGTTGAAAATAAAATCACATCACAGCTCCATTCTTTTCAATTTTATTCCAAGAATTATAAACTTTTACACAAACTGATGATTCCAACACTTTTACACATAAACAACAAAATATCCCATTAGTTTATTTGCTGGTTCAGCATGCATTTATCCTTGTAAACATTCAACACAAAAACCTTCCAGTTATTACTGTTTTATAGTAAATGCATGAAGGCAATGAAAAAAAGAAAAAAATAACTTTGAATTCTAAATTCACTGGAACCATAAATATAAAACTGACAACACCTAAAAATACTCACATAATAAACCAAAAAATGTGGAAATGAAAAGTAATAAATTGCAGAGCATATTAATGATTTTTCCCAAGTGATATCTGCTCTGTGACACAGTAAGAAATATTATGAGGCGCTGCAATTCTCGTTTTCTTTGGTGGCATTGTGAGAGAATTCAAACATTTTGGCACTCGTTGTTTGCTGTAAAAGTGTTCTTTGTCTTGCTGCAATCTTTTCAGAGGCCTTCCAGACTGCAAGCATGTACGACCACTTAGCCCATTAACTCTTCGTTGTACTGCTGTTGGTTGAACTAAAATTTTTCTCGAAGCCTTTTTACGAGGGTCAACATCCTTTCCAAAAGAATGTAATGCACTGAGTTTTGCAGTTTGTGATAGCTTTTTATACATTTTCAGAAAGCTGTTCATTGCCAAAATTGTTGATTTACTGCCAGATTTTATTTCGTTTAAAATTTCGGTATGAAATGAATTAATCCCTTCTTCTACATTTTCTTTAATTTTATCAATATCTTCGTCAAGTTGAATAATTGCCTTTTCTGTTGAGTTAGGCCTATCTATTCTGTTTACATCTTGTTGTACTTCAGTTCTTTCAGTTAAAACATCAGTTTCAGGTTCTGAAGGAAGTATAGCTGTAGGGATCTTAAGAGGAGAAAACCAATGTTCTGGAAAGTTTGAATTACCAGTTGCAATCGTATGTAAGAGCTTCTTATTTGTACTATCAAGGAAATGAATTGAAGGTACCTGATATGTTTTAAAAACTGCAAACTGGTGCTTACAAGGCCCACCAGTTCTTCCTATATAACAACTGCAAATGCAGATACTCATGTCCACTTCATATTCTGTGTGTTTTGCAGGGTTTTGAACTTTGTAAAACATGTGGGACTGCTGAACTACAATTAACTCTTCTGATTTTTGTGCGATACTGAACATGTATCTTGAATTTAGGACTGATTTGCCGTTTACCACATCTAGAATACGTCGTTCATAATAGGATTCCATATCAATTACAATGAAATCTAATAATTGTATAATGTTATAGGCTTTTGTTCTGTGAAGAATATTGTCTTTTAAGATTCTAATACTTGCTTCTGCATAATTGTTAGTATTATTACCTCTAATCGGCAAATCATTTCTTGCACACAGCACCCATTCGTCTCTCCGTAACCACAACTTGCTTAGGTACTCTTTAAAATTTGAATATTTACAAACTAAAGTATCGTTTTGCGATAAATCATAATTTTCCAGTAATTCCTTATAGGAATTTGAATACATAAGTTTTCGGATTACTAAAAATAAGTGTGCTCGGTGCTGTAAGATAATATTATGTTTACTATCCCAAATATATCGCCACACAGCTTGCAATACATGGAATATACATAACAGCAGTTTGGAGTTTGGGAAACACCGTCGAAGACTGTTTCTTTCTGTACTTGAATCATCTGTCATTACTATATCTGGTCCTAAAATACCTCGGGCATAAAATCCAAACTCTGCAACAATACATTTCAGACACTCCAAAGCAGTTGAAATGGTTTTCTCTGTTTCATTAGTGGTAATAATTACAGCCAATGGTAAACCTGTGGGAAAGTAATTTCGTAATAATACATGTTTCAAGCAATCAAGAAGAGGGGCTGCGCAATATCGCAGTACGGGGACTTCCACAGATTAACGCTAACATGAAATATGAATACACTATCATTTCGTGTTATTGTTATAATCATTGGGTGTGCCCGTACTTCGCTGTACTGCAGTCGTATGAACCATCAACGGCAGTACAGTGCAGAACACCCGCTGTACAGCACAGTACGGTGTACACATTTTTTCCAAGTGCGCAACCCCTCGAATCAACATTTCAAATACTAAACATTTACGGTATAAATAATAAATTATTCTTAGGTGATTAACTCGATTATTTCTCTAGATAATCGTACCCAATTACATCATTTCTGATAATCGATCAGTCAGAAATAATCTATTATTATTAGAAAATACTTGATTATTTGAATGGCAAAATCTGTCATGTTACAGAATGTTGGGCAGATAAAACTGGCCAGAATCTCATTAGCATGACCACCAACTCTCTTTCTACATTAGTAAGTATCGTAAGTCTCTTCTTCGAAAGATATAGTACGGTAGTGGTAATTTATTCACTTTTTATGAATGTATTCGAAGGCGAGGTCCTAACAATAATGTGAGAATGTGGTAAAACACTTATGAAAAAGGAAAAAACCTTTGATGCAAAAAGAAAACTACTTTGTAAGTAACGAATCATATTATGCACAGTAAGTTTCAGAAATTAAGTCACATATTAGCACACTTGAGTTACTTTTATTAAAAATAAGTAACAATATTGTTAATCTGACAGATTAAACCAGACAGTTCTACTCATGAAGCTTTACTTCAGTGCCATATTATTGATGATTAAGGTTCACATTTGTGCAAATTAGCCAAAGCGAAATATCAAAATTAAACATTAACAATTGCTTAAAGGAAACATGAATGTGACTGGTGGAAATCAATTTATACATATATTTAAAACAATGACAGAAGTTTAGTTTGATTAAATATTAAAGTTTAATATCAAAGTATTTTTGAACTGACAGAATATTATCAATGGAAAGTGAATTTGAAGTTAGCTTGTCAATGTGAAACTTGTGTATCAAAAATGACTTAAATCAGAAAATAAGAGAATTAAACTTTACCAATGGATAATATTCCCCTACATCATTAATATAACTTCATGAAAATAGACAGTTCATCTGGGGTCCTAGAAATTAAGTTAACATTTTTTTTTTTTAATTTTAAAACAAAACATTCGGGATGTCCTTACGATACATTACTTTTTTTATAATCCTGAGTACCCTTCTAGTATACCATATGTATTTATGTACAAAATTTTATATCTAGACTTCTAAAACATTCAAAATTACTTACTTATCCCTACAAAAAAACTTATTTGACATTTTAAAAGCTGCATTATTTCCAACAACAATATACCGTACACTTTTAAAAACCCAATGAATAATTTTGGATTGTTCAAAAACTGAACTGGCTATACCGGTAATCATGACTTTTGTCTTTATTTCTACACAAAGAGACAAGTACATACATTCCCTGACTTTTATTTATAAAGCAAAACTGAAGTTCAAATATGTTTGTAATTAAATTTCTGAAAAACATTAACTGTGTACGATATTAATCATTGGCCTGCTACAGAACTTCAATTCAAACAATGGATATATTTATTAAACTAACCTCCAGCACAACTATGTGTCAACAGAACAAACACTCTGTTACTGTGCCTGTCAACATTGCCCGAACTGTCAATAAAAACCACTTCTAAACTCTGTTGAATATTCTGATGAACCCGTCTCATTAGTGGTGTCACGACACAAACAATTAATTGGCCTTCCTCTTCAATCACTTTAATTCCTTCAAAATTCCACGTACTTTGATAACATGCAGCTTTGGTTCTCAGTGTTTCAATAAGGTTATCACTGCTTGAACCATACATCTTTTCACTCTCCTTATAATACAAACTGTAAAGGAAAACAGAAGCCTAAATAACAAAATAACTCAAGATATGTGTAAATAACTAATTAAAAAAAAAGGTGAGAAATGGTTAGCAATAGGTACAGCATACAAAAATGATGTGCATACTGTATTGTACCTGATATGCTTATAACTGTTCTGCCAATACAGAGTACCAAGTACCAGTACTCGCTGATACCAGCATATCGGTACTCACCGATACTTACGAAAAATAGTGCAAGTACGTGAGTACATTCCTTTTAGTATAAACAAAGCGTAACAGTTTATGTATAAAATTACTTTATTCCAAAACGGCAATAAGCAACTTCCTGTTCTGTTGTGTTTCTTTGTTTTTCAGTGTGTAACAATTACTTGTAATAAAAGTATTGCAGTAATAACACGTTCTTTATTTTTGTGTCATGTACGCTTGCAAACTTGTCATAACGCTACCGTTATCAGTGTAAGCTTTGTTGAATAATTATATATAATAAATTCATATACTTGTTTAGGGATGAGAGCATGAGACATAAGTTATTTCGAAAACCAGTGATGACGCCATTTCACCAGTCAAATCCCGAGCAAAAAAAAAACAACGGCCAGTCACTCAGAATTGTGACATAGGGCTATCATACACCGTTGGATTCGTCTCGGCAAGTACATTCCGAAAATGTCATTTATTATAGTCCACATCGATTTATTTTCGCGGCAATCACCAAAATTGTTTTAGCTTAAGAAATGGCCTACTGAGCAACGTATACATCGTTGGATTTGTCCCAATGAGCGCTTTTAGAGGCTGTGCTTAATTTTTGTTTAATGAGCTGAATCCAATAATGTATGGCATTTTGACTAGACCATTTTTTTCAGCTAAAATCTGGGGAAAACAGTTTTTCGACATATTTTTGATCTTTTTCGCATAAATAAATTGCTTTTGACAATAATAAATCGGAGATTCGGAATATACTCATCAATACAAATCCAATGATGTGTAATAAGCCTGTGTTACCATTTTAGTGAGCTAAATAAATATAAAAAAATTAAAAAATTGTTTTTTTTTATTTTTTGACAGGCCGCCGATGGTTTTCGCAGTGCCGAACTCATTCCTATACTTGTCACAAAGTGTCTTTAATTTAGAAATCTTAACATAATTTTTTGGTATTGGTACCCGCATTTCGAAAGTTTCGGTACTCGGGTATTGGTACCCACAGAATTTTGGAATCGGCACAACACTAATCCTTACTTTTTTAATTTTCTTCATGAGGCTTGGTGACTTATTAATAATTACCATTTTTGAAGGGAGTTCAAAATTATTAATTCAACAACAACATTTGTAATGGTTTTTTAACTTTTGCTTCTCCAGTGAACAAGATATAATTTTGATATTATATCGAAAGCTTTGGAACTACTTTTCGTTTCATTTTGTGGTATTTTGAACTCCCTTCAAAAATGGTAACTAATCCTTACTATCTGACAAGTGGCAGGAATGACACCACCGTATTTACTCATGTATAGCGCGCACTGAAAAATCACGTAATATTTATATAGTGTGTGTTATATGAGCAAGCATAGAAGCATTTTTTTAAAAACTTAAAATAGCTCAGTCACCAGAAATCGTAACCCTGTAGTGTTGCATACCTTTGGATTTGTCTTGACGAGTACTTCCCGAAAATGTATTATTTAATGCTGGAAAGGATTCAGAGACGAGAAATCACAAAAACCGTGCGAAAAACAATCTTTTTTTTGTTTTTTTAAATTTTTATTTTTTCATTGTCAAAATTTAGGGTGCGCGTTACGTGTGAGTAAATACTGTATAATCATGTTCATTCATTCTAATCCGAAATAACATTTAAATAGCATTCTACAAGTTCAGCCAGTTACAGGAGCTAATCAAAAGCATCAATTTAACTAAAAAAAAATTATGCAAATTTAAAAATAGATGCTAATTTTAAGGTAAATTATAAAGCACAATAAAATCAAAAGAAAATTTGAAGCATGCTCTGAAATTTAGTCATTTTAGATCTACCTGTAGCACCAATTGAGATCGGGGCAAATAGATCTGTCTGCAAGAACTTGAAAATAACTTTCTCCATACTTCAGTTGCAAGCTTGTTTTGTAAGCATGAAGTGCTGATGATGGCAAATGACCTAGCTGATATAAAGAGAGGATTTTTTCCTTTGTTGCTAAACTAACATCCTGCATATTCAAACTTTCAACGGTATTTTGATAATGGTTATGTTTGCCAATTATCCTCACGATTGTCGGAAATGATGGCATGTGAAGATCCTTGGATCTGAAAATAAGAACAGATTTATTTAAGCTAAATACTCTATAATTATGTACAACTGTGACTTTATGTTTCAGTGAGAAAATAAAAACACCCAGTTCATGTAAAACTGACTACTGTGTAAATCTTGAAAATATTTGTAAATAAAGTAAGAAACCCTTAAAAACTTAATTATATATGCTAAAGTATTTCTACTACTATGAACAATATGACTGGGAGAAACCTTATTTCTTTCTGTCCTTTTATTAGGCTATTAGTAACGCACTCATATTATATATAAATAAAGAAACTATACACAGCAAACTGATGTATAGAGATAAAAAAAATGTCTAATCATTAGATAAAATATAGCATTTCACGACCTTCTACCTAAATTCATGATTTTTATGAGTCGTAAAAACCCTACCTGTTATAGAGTGAGTGCAGTTCACGTAGTCAGCACCTAGCCTAGTCAGCATCTGATATTTTGATCACCATCGTCTTTGACCAAACCTTTTTTCTGGCAGTTGGAAAAGATGGCGGGAGCTTCAGAATAGTCCACACGGATGCTGGCTCACCGACTTAACTATTTATAATCAAATATGGGGTCAAATGAAAAATCCTTTGCTGACTAGGCTACATTCTGATTACGCGAACTGAACGCTCCCATAGTGTTTTAATACTGATATTCTTATTTAAATGTTCTGAATTATGGCAGTATTTTTTTTATTACGAATTAATACTAAATTACTGTTTAATGTTTTGAAGTAATGTTCCAAAATTACAAATAAGTCATAAAATATTAGGCTTATTTAATAATCTAAACAATAGAGAATTTTTAAACTGCATAAAATATTAGGCTTATTTAATAATCTACACAATATAGCCTTACAAAACATTAACATTTAGAAACATGAACTGCAGTAGGCCTATATATACACCGGTAATAGATGCAATCAATTTGGTGTTTTTATTTGAAATACACCTCTCTAGTAAAAGTATTTTTTTAAACCAAACTTCACAGAAACTGAAAATTGTTCATACCATAGTGTGAAGTTTAGTTTTGAAAAGATTTTTACTACAGCTTAGAGCATAAACACCCAAATGAAACTCTGAATCCCTGATGTCAGCAAACTTTCTTTTATTGAAAAACAATGAATAAAGACAACACCTAATAGGACCTTTAGAATTGAAATTCACCTACATTACAAAAATTACATTATTGTGCACAAGGATTATTTCTTAATATGTAGAAGATTGTTTTATGGATTATCATACAAATAAAATTCATATACCAGTACTATTTGGAAATGCAATGGGCAATTAATAAATCACTAAAAAGTTTCAATAAGTAATCAATCCTATAACCAGTGTTGCGCACGTAAATTGATAAACTTTGCCCCAATAGACTATGTATATTTCGGACAGTTTGTCAGCAAACTGCCAAACGCTTTTAAAATATCTCCGTATTTGTGGATATTTAGCATACCTGCAAACATTTGAAGTTGGTACTTTCTTCAAAGTAATTGTCATCTTAACATTACAATCCGAGTGCTTTTTGCCTATTTTACTACCTTCTTTTATTCTCACGTTAGAACACTTACAATGGAAGGTTTTCTGAAAATAAAATAATGAAAAAACAATAATGAATCTGTAAAAATATCAATCAAACATGCATACATGGACAATTCTTATTTTATTTTAATAAAAAAATAATTGTTGGGTACCTAAAAAAATAGACTCCTGGGTACCCGGGTAGTTACATAGGTACCAGAAAATGTTTGTCTTAGCAATAACTTTGTAACTTTTTTAAACTGGGTAAACCACATATAAGGTACTGTAATTATATTATATGTGAATATTGTACTGAATATTAGAGGATGATAGGATCAAGCAGACAGGTGTTTTACCACCCTTTAGCCCCTCAGGGGACTATACTTTAACCTATATGTTAGGAATATGGGTACGGGAAGGATCGGCATACGACCATATATTTCAATCATCAACACGAACCAAATGAAACGAACATCAAAGAAAAAAAAAATTATTTAGTAAAATACCAAACGGTGTTTCCCTTATACAGTATCTTATATATACCTTATCCACGTGTAAAACCTTAACCTTTAAGAACAGTACACCCACAGTATATACTATCCTCAACCGCTCTACTGAGAATATACTGTCTGTACTGTCGTATAAACCACGTGTGTCTTATTACTCTGAGATTTCCTGTGGATTCTGCGAAGAGATAAGGCCCTCTTCTGTATTTCATGTACAAGAGAGAATATACGTAATAAATCTGGAGAGTTGACAAGCAGAGAAACAGTTACATTAGCGACACGAGTGAGTGACGTGAGAAGTTATAGTAAAGGATGTTTTTCAACAAATCAAAATATTTTATAAGAGGATGAGGTTTTCTGGATTTTTCGTGGGTTGGAATTTAGTAGCTATACATGAGGAAACGTTGTCCTGTATAATTTAATGAAATTTGGATAGTCCAGGTTAAAAATAATCGTTTGTCAAAATTTTAATGTCCATATTCTCACACATTCTTTTGTCCAAATAGTCTCTTGCGGAGATATCTGTCAGAAATAATGGAACTCGAGGAGCACATTGTATCGATTGGTTGGAGTTCATAAGATGAAGTTCGCTGATTGGTTCAAGTGGAAATGAGAAAATATAGGGAAGTAAATTGTATTAAAATAGACTAATTTTCTTCCACTTTTCTGTTTTAACTTTACTTGTATTATTCTACTGTTTCGAACACCAGTGATTAGAACGTTGGATTTTTAATCATGTTCTTGAAATGACGGACAACCTATCGAAACTAGTATAACAATAAAAGTAGAAGTTATAACAGAAAAGCGAAAGAATATTAGTTTATTTTAATAAAATCTACTGCCTCTGTTATGTTCTTCTACACAAAAACAGTGTAGGGAAGTAAATATCTTCACATAATACATTCAACTATTGACAACTACGGATTCAATATACTGCAAACATTTTTCCTTTCCTTTTCTTTCTCATTTTTTTAATACGTTTCCATATGATTTTCGGAACTTGACTGTCATTCCGGTTGAATAATAAAATCTCTCTGATCAGAATCTTTATAGTTCCATAGATTGATAGATATTATTATCGTAAAACTCCCACATCATTTTAGAAGTCGGGAATAATTTATTTAGATACATGTATACGCATGGGAATTGGCAGTAGGTAAAATGTAACAAGTAGAACTTTTATTATCACTGAAGATAATTTGCAGAAGATAAATTGTAATACTTAAAAGTTTTATTTTCGGTGAAGAAAATGCGCAAATAGAACAAGGCGGCTTCGGGTATTTCCTATAAAAATTAGTTGTAAGTCCCGCAAGGTGCGATTACTTAGCCTTGACCATTCACGCAAGATTTCTCTACAAGGAATATAATCGAACCAGCGTCGGGAAAAATAACACAATTAACCTTCGAGACGTTCATTATCGAATTCCCATTTAGTGGGAAATTCTGATAATGAAATCAAAGGTGTATATCTTACAAGAATTGAAAAACATATTTTCATTTAAACTTTTTTTCCCCATTGAATAACATTATTATTGTTATTATTAAAAATCCAAAATTGTAACGTTTCAGATTAAATAACGGAGCACTTTTTTAGTATAGAGAAAAGGTGTTAACACAGATTTTGTTAATGAAAAACTGACTATAAAATCTAAAATTCGAAAATTAAGTAAACTTTTATTATGGAGCCTGCTACCAATCAAAAATTTGCACAACTGTCGCATATACTATATAAGTCAGTTTTCTTTAAGTGGAGAAATTTTGAAGAAAAATAACTCATGCACTTGAGTACGACGCATTTTGCTGATAATTATAAACATGACATAATAGTAGCGTAAAAAACATTTCAAAATATTACTCAACTAAATTAATTAATTCTAAAATTCAAATTTCCCTAAAATTTATTTAATCTCCTAAAACATTTTACCCCAGGTCCAAATTCTTAAAACAGAATTTTCTCATATATTTAAAATAATTTTCCCAAAATTCCCGTCTATAGTTTACAATACTAAAACCAACTCACGAGGTGTGGTCTGTCTGCATAATTACCATATTTTGTGCTTTTTACAGCCGAAAAAGTACATTTAATATACAGGATATCCTGTTTTTATACTTGGTGGATTTCGAAGAAATAAAGAACTTCTTTTGTGTTGTCAGAAATTCAATTCAACCGAAAAATAGCTGGAATATTGTCTGATATTGACATGTGATTATTTTATGCTCGCACGAGAAAATTTTTGGCATGATTGATTGTTTCCAGTGGCGGTTCTTGTCCCTGGATTGTGGGTAGGACGACTTCCGAATGTATCATATTACAGAAGAATATTCTAAGCAAACAACACAGGCCACAATGTGTACAAATCTGGAAAACTGCTATAAACGTATA
>JAQFYR010000479.1:0-12697 GCA_034694985.1 Campodea silvestrii
GAAATTTGTCGCTATGGCACTGTATATCAGAATCAAGTAATATGGATTTTTTTCTTTTGATATAGAAATAACTTGGATTGGCCATTGGCGATACGACAAATAGCGCTCTTATCTTATTACATGCAACTATACTATACATGGAATGTTAAACCATAAAATTAAAGCTAGTAAAATAGTATTCCGAATTATTAATATTAAAACATTGCGTACAAATTAGAAATTGTTTGGTTTAGTTTCTTTTTCCCCTTTTTGTTTTAAATCTGCAGAAAATGTTGCAATAGTTATCACAGTTAGTAAATTAAAGTGTATTATTAACAGGCACCATTACATTAATTAAACAACAATTTATGAAAAAGAAAGAAATTGTTCTCCAGCAGGAATCGAACCCGGCGCCTCTCGGTTTAGTCCCAACTGTGCAGACCACTACACTTCAGAGAAGCCAGATTTTCCTTTGTCATAAACTGCACATACCACAACACAGTTATCATATAGTTTTTCCAGCGAAATACTGAAATACATTAAGCATGCTATTAGACATATCGGGAATATTAGTCAATAGGATAGTATGAATAATTAATCTTAAGAACAAACTTTTCCGTTATTCACAGTTTCACACAGAATACTTGTATTGATTCTCTATACATACATGATAATACTGAAAAAACATATCATGAAAATAATACGCAGTACTTCTAGTTCTACGATGTTTGAGGCAACAACAATTTTGCTGATTATCTTTTCTGCTAATTCTATCACAACTGTTACTGTTAGTACTCCAGCAGCCTTTGCAAAGGTCGTTAACACAAATCCAACAACAGTTGAAAAACATACCACTCTTCTACATTGTTCGACAAGTTCCGTGATTGGAAAAACTGAACAATATGTTGATAAGCACAAGCAAAACAGAAATCAGGTGAAAATACTTTACATAAGTGTAACAGCTGTTTTTGACAATCCGATCTCTTCTCAAAGTCGAACTATCATGACAAATATTAATTCGTACGAACACTTATTTATTGATGAACAGAAAATGGTTCAAGGCAAACATTGACTTGTTCTTGTGGAAGTTTCTCAAGGTATTTCACGAATAAATGTTACTGTCGGTAATATTGAAATTCCCGCAATTCACAGCTCGGATATTATTCTAAAAATTTTATCAATTGCATATAATTTTACTTATACAATCGAAGATTTAGAATTTGAAGATCTACTTTCGCAACTTATTGAAAAGAAGAAAGATTTTACATACATGTATATGGTTTGTACTGAAGAGCGGTTTTCCAAAATGGATTACACACCTCCAATGTACTTTGACTCGCTTTCATTCACATTAAAAGTACCAGATATAGTACCGTCACCATTCAAGTGTATCAAACCTTTTCAATCGGAAGTGTGGGTGGGACTTGTCCTATCCATAATTTGTGTTGTGGGTGCGGTCACAATATTTTCCAATAATAAAGAAATTTCATTAAATATTTTAATTGTCATATCACCATTGTTTGACAATGACATACCACTTTCAAGAAATGGATTGTGTAATTTTCTACTCACCATTTGGGTTCTAATGTCAGTAGTGTTAAACACTGCTTACCAAAGTAAATGGGTGGATATACAGCTGAACCCAGAAATGGAAATTATTCCTAAAACTTTTGAGGAACTGGCACTTTCTGATTATGCTTTGGATACAATGTACATTTTATACTCAACAACTGAAATTTTGAAAAGGAGTAGCAATGGAAGTGCATTGAGAATTATTTATGAACGTCTTGAAATGAAAGATTCTGGTTTTGACTTATGTGTCAAGAAATCTCTTAAACCAAAATTCGCTTGCATTGCAACACGAGAAGCGATTGAATGGTTTTTAATGACTAGTGTTTCAAATTTTGATAATTTTGTATTATTTGGAGATACAACTTATTTCATTACATCATCATGGCTGTTCAGAAAAGATTTTCCTTATAAGAAAATATTTGATAGAGCAACAAATTGGTTGCATGCATTTCATTTGATTCATAAATGGGGTCAGGATGTTTCGGACGGATTCAAAAGTTTACACGGGGTAAAGAATAACATTTCATCATTGACAGTCAGAGCATTAAATTTTCAAGATGTGTATTCTCCAGTTTTGCTGCATATTATTTTTCTGAGTGTGTCTATGGTGACTTGTGTATTGGAGTATATCACCGTCCAGAATCATAAATAACAGAATAGAAGTAATGTTGATGAGTATCAACAAAAAGTTTAGTTTTAAAGTTTATTGCCAGTTATTTTTTGTCATACCAATATTCAAAGATTTTTCAAGAAAAATATTTTTTTATTCTGGAAGGTATACAATCGGCTTTCAAGGTCACAAAAAGACTCATTGTCATTAGAATTGGACATTGGTTAAAAAGATTCATTGTCATTAGAATTAGACATTGGATAAAAAGACTGATTGTCATTAGAATTAGACATCAGACAGAAAGACTGGTTGTCATTAAACCTGGGTAATTATTTCAATCCAGATAATCAATTAGAGAGTCACTAATTTTATTCATAGACCAACTTCATATTTGGACTGACTGGCATAGCAAATTTAGTAAAATTACAGTCTGTTCTTCTTTGAGCTTCAAAGTTTTCTTATACCTTCTAGATTAAATATTTTGCTACTTTTGAACAGGAAATGGTAAACTTTGAGTTTTAGTAAATAATACTGAAAGAATTTCTTATTTTTCGTTTCATCTTATATATAAAACTTTCATTTGTCATCCTGTTATTCATTTCATAAAATTCGTAGTTATCACTTATAAAACATTTGCTAACATCTTTTTCTCTTTCATGAAATATTGAAGAACTGGCTTATAAATTTCAGTGAAGGTTTCGAATATTGTTCCATTTCAACATTTATTGTAATAATATACTCCACACTCTTATTACATTTTAATTGTAAATCAAAATTTAGCACTACGACCGGGCTCCATATGTCATAGGTTTCTGATGAATTAGATTTTAGGAAAATATTTCATTTTTAGAGCAATGCATTCAATCAAATTTGCTGCAAAAGTGTGCCACTATACTGGTCAATTAACATTACACAAGGCAGTGGTAATGTAATGACAGTTCTTTGAATAATGAATATTATCGGACATCAAAGTTAATTTAGGTTAATAACTGTTGATATGTTTAATGTGTAATATCTCAATCGTCTAGGGAAACATTTAAATTCAATGAACAAATAAACACGTGTTTAATTGAATCAAATCCAAAATGTGCCTAATTTCTACAGCTGGACATTGAACTTTACACATATAATTATAACGACGTAAATAACCCTTGCAGACTTACCATACTATATTGAAATTGAAGCTTTGAATTTACTTTTCCTTTTAAATTAATTTCATGATAATATCTTCACCAAAAGTCATCTGTTTTTTTATTATTTTAAAATTCTCTTTGATTTATTTTCTGACTCTTACAAAAGACCCCATGTTTCACCGATTCTTTGTTATTATTTTAGCTCCACCCATCGTATTTTCAGAACCAATCAGTTGGGACCTGGAAATACAAAATAATCATATCATAATGTTTCAACAATAATAGCATATTTGTGTAATCTAAAAACAGTATATCAGGTTACATATATTGAACAGAATAATTTAAATAATTTCAAATAAAATAGAAAATCACTTTTACATATCCCATATTTTTCTCCTCTATGAACTTCGGTAAAGAACATAAAAAGAAATACCACGAAATTAACAAAAACTATGTCACTTCTGCTTATAGGCATGGTCGCCACCATGCCATCAACACTCTCCCTCCAATGACTTTAATTCAAAGTTCATATTTGTCAACTCGCCTTAGATGTGGTATTGAGTTTCTGCTAACTGATATTGCTTGATGTTCATTCCTTTAATGACATGAATAAGTTTGTTACTACTCACACTCGGAACCACCAAATCTCGAATGGTCGGTGTCACATTATTCCCGGTTCGTGTGGATCCTCCAGGACTATTGCCCGCGCACCCTTCCTTCCACAAGTCCTCAACAGAGATCTCATCGACTTGGAACCCACGCCTGTTATAACGCTTGAAAAAAGTCACTTTGCACCGATGGTAATTGAAATTGGTGGCCATGTTATGACCTTCCAGGTCCTGATAGAAATCAACATTTATTTCGTAGTTCGGACAAGAGGATGCATAATGACATGTTGAGTGGCCACAGCACCCACATTCCTTATGGACTCCCGAGACATATTTCAGAGTGCGATCCTTGTGGTTTATTACATACAGCTAAATTCCATGGACCTCGAATGATTCAGAGGATTTTGGGATCCTTCTTTGACCCCACAATTTCTTATAGCTTTAATTTTATTCAAAATCTGACTTACACAGACCTCTCCGGTATTTGCCAGACCTGCGAGCTTGCCAACCGTCACTATCTTTGTAGTTTGTACTATTTGAACACCTTTTCTCAGAGATTTCCTTCCAGCGACAGCATCAGTATATCTTTCCAACTGCAACGAAAGCTAATATGGTAAAGCTATGACGTATGTTTGAATATAATTTTTTTTTTACTGATTTCTTTAAATAACGGAAAATGTAATGGATGTCTCCTTTACAATTGCCCCACTACAAGACGTATTTTGTTCTTCACTTTTATTCTAAGCAAAGTGTCGAATAATAATAGTCAATCTTCATTAAAAATACATGAGGTAAGGTGTTGTAGAGATTATTGATAAATAATCCCAGAATGATGTACAAACCTTCATTCTGTGAGTAAATGTTTGTATATATTATTAACACGAGAATGCCAATGGTATTGATTGTACCGAAACTACAAATACTGTTGTTCGTATTGAATGATTATAATGCTGTTCGCATATTGAAGCTCTTTATAGTAAATATTCAGTTGTGTGAATATGTTTATAGTTCTAGTAGCTTCGTTAATTAATCTTGCAATTTGTGCCAAACAAAACGCAACCATGACTCTTTCTGATATAACATTGATATAGTTCGAAAATTTTACACATATATAAAATATTCGGACAAGATTCTCCAATATACAGGAAATAATTAAGATGATCTTGAATCTGCTGAAACAAGGCAAAACATTTTCCAAAATGCACTGAACACAAGTATTACAGCACAACAGGAACATTTTTCTTCTGGGAATACAATTAACAAAGCAAATATCGATTTTCATAAACAATTATTCATTGATGAAGTTCAAAGTATAAACGGCAAACAGTTCATTGTTATTACAGATGATGAAAATGATACAACTATAAATATCAGAGTGGGGAAAATTATAATTCCTGTATTTTACAGTTCGGATATAATTCTGAAAGTTTTATCAATAAATTATAATTTTACTTGTATAATCGAAGAATTGGAATTTACGGAAATAGTTCCGAAACTAATTGAAAGAAAAAAAGATTTTACATTTAATTTTATGGATTTTACAGAAGAGCGGTTTACCAAGGTGGGTTATGCACCTCCAATGTACTTCAACTCGTTAGCATTTTCGTTAAAAACACCAGAAAGAGTAACTTCACCTTTCAAACTTCTTAAACCTTTTGAATTACCAGTGTGGATATGTATAATCATCTCCATAATTTTAGTTGTCACAGCAGTTACAGTTTCATCAATAAATGCGGAATTTTCATTCCATATTACAAATGTTTTAGCACCACTGTTTGAGAAAACCTTATCGTTGTTTGCGTATGGAAACTTGCACCGTCTTCTACTCGGAACATGGCTTCTAATGTGCATAGTGTTAAGTACTGCTTATAAAAGCAAATGGGTGATTATGCAATTTCATCTGGAGATGGAAGTTATCCCACAATCTTTGGAGGAATTGGCACATTCTGATTATAATTATGATACAATGTTCACTAAATTCTCAACAACTGCAATTTTAAAAAGTAGTAGTAATGGCAGTGCCCTGAAGAAACTTTATGATCGTCTCGAGAACGAAAATTTGGGTTACAATGGCTGTTTTGTGTATTCTCTTCAACCAAAATTTGTTTGTATTGCATCACGTGGTATCTTTGAATATCTGCAAATGCTTGGCGTTTCGGGGACTGAAAATATTAAATTAGTTGCTGATTCCACTTATTTTGGTACGATGTCATGGCTTTTCAGAAAAGATTTTCCATACAAGATATTATTTGATAGATCAACAAATTGGTTGCATTCATTTAATTTGATTTTCAAGTGGGATATTGACGTTATAGACTTATTTAAAAATCGGAATGAAATGAGGAATAATTCATCTGCAGTGCAGATGAGGAAGTTGAGAATTCGAGATATATATTCACCCATTTTGTTACACATTGTGTTACTGATTACGTCTACATTGTTGTGTGTATTTGAGTTGTCAACCATTGAACATATCATAGATCAACATTTTTTTTGTCAACCATCGAACATATCATAGATCAAGAAAAGAAGATATCATAGATCAACAATTTAATTTTTTTAAGTTCTGACTCTTCAAACTGTAGTTTAACAGCTTCAGGTATATATTTTATACATTTTCATAGCAGACGATTTTTATAAAAGAAAACAAGCAAAAAATGTATGAATGATTTTTATGAATGTATACATAGATTATATATATATATATATATATAAAATATATATATATATAATATATATATTGTTTTTTTACATTTCCATAATTTATATAAAGTGTTAGTAAATAAACGTTTGTCTAAGCTGAAGGCAATGAAGTCATTTAATGATGTAAGAGCAAATAGTATTCATCCAAAAGTAGTGTCTGAAATCGCTAAAGGGTTTGCACATCAACATATCATCGTTAAGATTGTTTCAGTCTGGGTTTCGTATTCATTAAAGTTTTGGAACTTGCTTGTGATAAAACATAATTATTAACATTTATGTGTTTCATTGATTTAAAAATTTCATTTCATTGTCAGAACCAAGGAGTGATAGTTGAGAAGTTAATGCACCATTAGCACCAATGTGATATATCAGGGTTGGAATTTCGCGGTTTGGGAGCTACGTTGCAACAGATTCAAGGCTTATCAAATTTAATATAGGATATGTTATTCTACAGTAGGTGCACTGTTTACTGTGTTCATAAATTACATTGATCATTGTTTTTTATCACTGCAACTTCCACCTTTATGCTGACGATGTCCAAATACATGTAAATATGACCGGTAACATAATATGACAGGAAATAAAATCCCGGTTTCTGGCTGATGGAAATAATCCGTTACATATTAACGGGTCATTGATACGATTCCTTGGGGAGTAAAATATCTACGAATATCTTTGGAAAAATAAATAATTTTTTTAATGCCATGTAATTAATGGATGTGTTCAAATAGGCTATATGGAGAACGTACGGTATATATTCCTTGTTGATTTAAGAACTAGCGACAGGTTTTTAAATTAAACTTATGACAAACTGTATTCTTTATAAGTTAGAATTTGAAGTATATTATCTCAGGAAATTACCAATGAAATCAATTTATTTAACATAAAGAAAAATAAATGGTATTAGTTGTAAATTGAATGTAAATTTAAATGCCATGTTCGCCATTCAGGAAGCAATTAGGATGGTTAATGGTAAATAGTAGTAGAAGTTTCTAGTGTCAATCAAAATTTATTCAAGTTTGAGCCAACAGTGTATGCTTCAAGTCAGTGCTAAGAAGTGCCTGATAATAGATATGCTCTCAGGCATGTTTACAATTTAACCACACTTGTGAAACACATTTTAGCCACAACTAATTAGCTTTCATTTCTCTTGAGTTGTTCAAGATTTTCCTCGCATCTATTAGAAGTTGTACAAATTAACAGGGCCGTATTAAGGCACAGGCAACATAGGCAGCTGCCTAGGGCGCCAAATTTCTTAGGGGCGCTCGAGCGAAGAAAATAGAGAGAACATACAAGAATATCTATATATCAGCCATAATTGTACCAGTAAAACTAACAAAAACTGCTTGAAAAACACTTTCTCATCCTAAATATGTATCGAATTTTCCCCTCGCTTCGCTCGGGATTTTAAACATGTTCATTATGGCACAATGATGTACGTCCTCGCACCTCGCCTTTAGTCAGAAATTGTTTTTGAATGTTATATTATCAGTTAAAACTAAAAGTTCATCTTTAGCAAGGAAATTGAGTTGAATTTTGGCTTGAGTAGATCGTAGATGTCCGCAAGTCTGCGGACATACAATAAGGTATTACTTTAGTGAACCCTGAATGTCTCAGAGCTGCCATGTTTTATTTTCGTATTTCACTTGTTGACGAAATGCAGTATTTATAGTAAATTGCTACCTGCTTAACATTTTTTATCCTCTGTAAAAAGAAATACAATCGGCCACTGACATGATCAGTTTTCACGTTTTTTTTTTTAGCTTCAGCAAGAAATCATTTGGGAATCCGTGTATTGCACAAACCAAACAGTATATTTTCAGTCACTTTGCTTTTTTGCTTAGCACTATATAAAAACCAAAAATAAAAACGCACTATTCTGAGTTTATAAGTGAGAAGTTACATTTTTTCTATTTGGTTTCTTTAATGAATTGGACCTACGTTATAAGTCTTTTGTCGTATTGAAAATACAAATTTACTATGTTTTTTTGGGGAGAAGAATGTGCATGGTCCAGAAAATATTCAGTTACAGATATTTAAACGCAGTCAAAATCTCAAGATTGCAGCGTTTTGAGAGGGGCGCTCGAAATCCTGTTGCCTAGGGGCGCAAAATATCTTAATCCGGGCCTTTGTTGGAAAATGATACAAATATTTACCATTTCAAGGTGACATACTTTTTAAATTTCATGTTTATAATATATTATTAGTATAATTTTTAAACGTTCCGTTTCCTATTACTATTTATAATGTAATTTACTTTGACAGAATTAAAAATACTGGCTACGTGTGATCACAGTCGTCACCCCTTTCCCGTTGCAAGTCCTACACAAATAAAATTATTATCGCTATTTTTCAAATATATCTTTCTTATAGAGTAGGTTATATAGGATGGTCAGATAAGGTCAGATAAGGTTTGTTTTACAAAACTTTATTCATTTTTTATCCATAATATTCCTTGTAGAACGAGAACATATTCTTGCAAATATTCTAAATATTAGGAGCAACAAAATACAGCTTCTACTAAGCCTAGAAATTATAACCTAACTTCATTTATTGAGACAGGTATACTTGCGTTATTGCATCCGCTACTGTTAACTGCAAATTGGATGTAGAGACCAGAGAGTGCTATATTTTAAGAGGAGTGCGTTCGGTTCTCCCAGACCAAGTTTTTTTTAAGAAACAAAAACCAAAAAGTAAAACATAAATTAGAAAATTACCTAAATATGCTTTGAAATTGTTTCAATTAATCTTAAAAACGTAAGAAATATCGCCCTCGTTCGCTCGGCCAAATTTTCATGTACTTTTCCGCTGCTTCTATTCTTCAGTTCGCACTCCTCCGTGAGCGCAGGTTGAAATTACACCTATTACTGGCATGGAATCTCCGCAATACATAAGTTCGGTTGTACTCTGACTGCATTCCAGTGCCCTATTCTGTACTTCGGCATGCACGTTCTTTCGTACTCCTGTTTACTCCTTCGTAATCTGGTGTACATCTTTTTAGGAAGTGGTGCAACTCTCGTCGATCTCTCGAGTTTTTTTAATTCTCCATACTTCAAGTCACGCAAACAGAATGACGGTATCCCAGTGAAAATTCAGAAAACAGGATTTGACTTTGTCATCCTTCCACTATTATACTTCAGTCGTGCATGCGCTGGATATTTTTAAGCTCAAAATTTGACTCTCGTTAAGCACCAGAATAAAAAAAAATGTTAAATTATTAATTTTTATTATACTTGTATAAAAGTATAGTGCATGATTCTAACAAGCAACACTTAATATGCGTTATTAATGGCAACACATATGATTGCATTACCTGAACAGTTTTCAACAATAATTTTTCATCACATTTTACCTATCTTGGCAATTAATAGATCTGTTCTTCTAACATCGCCTTCAGTCTATATTACACTAAAATCTGAAGTGATCTCTTGTAAATAAAATTATTGAAAACATATAGAAGAAATTGAGCATTCCGTTTCGAAAACTGCGTCCGCACGGAACTGAAATTTGCTAAATCTCTGTCGTAAATAGTTTGAAAATTAGTCAAATTACTCGACAGAAGCTAATAGCTAAACACGATAGTCAAGACGAGATGAGTTTGGTGGCTAATTCTTCAAGTTTCGTCGGTTTTGATCGTTATCGTGTCAATGATTTTAGTTGTCCGAAGTTTCAAATATTATAAAGTTGAGAATTATTGTAAATGTGCGCTATATTAATTTTGGTGTCTAAATTTAAAGATATCTGCTGTAAGAATGTCTAACCTCTAACTACACATCCCTGAGGACGGAGGTCCAAAATGATATAACTATTCGCTTATTCAATATTGCATTCTTGTTGCCATATTAATTTGATGAGAAAACGTTAATTTTGGAATAACAGTAGCATTGTTCTTAGATGAAGAAATTACGCAATTGTATTTAACGTGTTTATTTTCCATATTTCAGATCAAGTCTGGAATATCACACCATCATATCTGTTAGTCGTGATATTTCTGAAGCAATGGTTTTCCTCCATGGACAAAAGATACCTTACATCTATGGAAGGCTAAATCCTAACCACATTCTTCTAGATTTGAATCTAAAAGCTAAAATTACACTTATCACTTGTCAAAAGATCAGGTATGAATACGCTAAATTATTCCTCAGCTTGTGGGCGGAATAATACTATTAATTTTAAGAGTTAATATATATTTTTACTGGTGGAAAACATACACCGCAACGGGAAAAATCTTCATTCCTTGATGTTCGGAACATTAGAAGTGATGGAGATTTAAAAGATCAAAAACAAAGTTTTCATTGCTTTGAGGTTGTACATGTAATGTTTTGTTTCGTAATTTTCCGTTTTTATATATGTGCTAGTTAAATTTATAAAATTAAAAACATATGTCAGTGTTATAATTGTAGTTGTAGCCAATTTATTGTGTGTATTAGTTATGAAGAGGAAACAACTCCCTAGGAAAACAATAGTTTTTTCTCTCCACCATCACGTGCAAGGAACGTTTAGATTAGCTGATTTCTGGGCATATTTCTGCGTAGATATTTTTACGTTCACATGATCAGATGTTTTCAGCTTTTTTTAAAAGATGTGAGCTGTTTCCAGTTGAAAACCGACAATCATTTCATTATTAATTAATTAATTAAACAAAAAAAAGCAGTGTACTATAAATTCACGTTTTTATTCATCCGGTAAATGCAATTAAGCGCAGAAAAAATCTCAGATGATCAGCCGAAGTTGGAATTCTTCAACTTTCGTCGACGGCTGATGATCTCAGATTTTTTTTCATCTGCCCATGTGAACGGAGTTGGCTTTTCCATTTGATTACACAGAGGTCAACCTCGGCTGAAATCTGCCCAGAAAAAGCCCTAGAAAAAAGCTCATGTGAACACTACTTCAGCCATACAATCACACATCATAATTTTGTGAACGTACAATATTATAAACATGAATATGAACTTCGGTTTAGTATAAAAGTATCATACCATCTAGAATAGTATTGTTCATCCCAAAAGTTACACAATATGAAGCAGAATAAATATATATAGCAGTTTTCCTCCCCCCCCCATCCCACTAAGCTACTTGCTACACATCTATTATATATTGCATTATAAAACAAAACATACGATACGATGTGTAAACTTCATTTTTTTCATCTGCTGGAAACATCACAAATCTTTAAAAAAAAATCTTTGTTATAGGTATAACGCAGCGTACAACGTCAAGAATGATTACAAGAAAATGAAGGAACCAAACATGTGTCAGAACAATTTTTCTTCCAATGGCAATTTAATTAATTACACTGCTCCGGAATTGCTCTTTCGACCAGTCGGAACACCAGCAGCAGATGTATACAGTTTTGGAACAGTTCTGTCAGAAATGATATCCGGAAACATTCCTTTTGTAAATCTCAAACCAGCACAGGTAGGATACTTTACAACAAATCAACAATTGCAAAAATCTCAGTTATAACAAATTCCCACAATATATTATGTGCATGACACTGTCGTTATAGGATTCATCATTTTATAATCGTCAGGCATTTACCTTTGGTGCGGTAGGTTTATGTTCAATTCTCGTGAGTGGCTTAAAAAACTCTCAATTAGGTTTTCAGGATCATCCCGCGTGTAGCACCCGAGTTCACTCAGTCTCATCAGTTCAATGGTTATCAGATTTATGTCCTCTGTATAAATCTTCGATGTTGACCACGTTAACATTCGGGCTATGGCAGAAGACAACCATACATAAGAATATCTGCCTTCTCAAAAGTCTTACCAGCCGATATTGTCAGTCGAAAGAATAATTAGCTAATTATAATTACATCAGTATTTCTGAAGTGAGGGTTATTATTGTCAAGGAATCGTTCGTCGGATGACGGGCACTTCTCGAATCAGATGGACGCCAAAAGAAATATGAAAAGTATCAAGTATATTTACCATGAAATAATTATTGAGGAAGGCCGGACTGAAAAAATAAAAATTCCTTTTCTTTGAAAAACGCCAATTAAAATATTTGTTTTCAATTGCAATAACACGGGTTAACACGCATTCATGAATAGCAGCTATAATTTTATTAATTGTGTACAGAAAGTATCAGCT
>JAQFYR010000480.1:0-12683 GCA_034694985.1 Campodea silvestrii
ATATATATATATATATATATTAGTTGCCTTAACGGAGTAAGTCAGAATTTGATAAATTTTACTTTTGATGCTGATTGTACTCAAAGTGATTTTGTACTATACTGTAAAAAGGTTTTCATCATCGTTCGTGCCAATCGTTCGTGTTTAAGGTTCCTAACATATCGTAAAATTTAAAAATGTTTTATATTATTACATATAGGGAACCCGGTGAAGTCAAAAACTTTTTCAATACAAATTAAATCACTTCCAGGAATGTGCTATATATATTTGGGTTGTTTCAAGATACATGTAATTTTATTGATACATACAAGAATAGTCTTTCCGCTTCCTGAAAAAGTTATCTTTTTATGTAGAATTGTTTGGATACTTATTGCTATGCTGGTGAGTTGATGAAAACATTATGAATGAATACTGAATGTGAGCATTTCAACGTGTACAAAACAGACGAAATTAATAAACGTTAAAATTAAACTTTCCGTTAAAATAGTCACAATATTATCCTAACACCATGGCTTCTAATATTTCCGAAACAACATCTGGATATTTCTTTCTCAAAACTCTCCATTCAGGTGTTGCCATAACTAACTTACTGTTATCTTTAATGAACTTTAAACACGCAGCAAGTAGATTAACTGCATTTTGTTCCTCTGCTAATGAAAATAACTTACAAACATTTTCGACGGAGATATTGCTGGTCAGTTCGTTTTCACAAACACTCTTCAAATCGGGTATGTCGAATTTGTGCGCAAATAAAAGTAAATCGGTTGCCATTATTTTCAATTTGGGATATTTTCCAGTGTAGATGAAATACAATCCTTCTTGACACACCTCAGAAGAAATATCCTCGATTGTGATCAAGTTAATTTCACCATTTCCATTCTGTGGCACTAACTTTGATTCATTATTTTCATTCTGTGGCACTAAGTTTGATCCATTATTTTCATTCTGTGGCACTAAGTTTGATCCATTATTTCCATTCTGTGGCACTGAGTTTGATCCATTATTTTCAATCTGTGACACTAAGGTTGATTCATTATTTTTATTCTGCGGCACTGACTTTGATCCATTATTTTCAATCTGTGACACTAAGTTTGAACCATTATTTTCATTCTGTGACACTAAGTTTGATCCATTATTTTTATTCTGTGACACTAAGTTTGATTCATTATTTTCAGTCTGTGGCATTAACATTTCCGCGAACACATTTGACCGTGCCGACAAAATAGATTTGTGGGCATGGAAGCTTTGTCCATCGCAGGCAATATCAACATCACTAAATTGTCCATTATTCCATAGTTTTTCCAAATCTAAAGGTAATGAGCTCACAGAGTTTTGAATGTCATTGGATTTGCGATCAGTACGCTTTGAAGGGATTGAAATAGTCCCGGTGAAAAATAGAATAAGGTTGCCGTCTGATAAATAATCTGAACTAAACTGATCATTTGGGATATTACTCTTGTAACCATGTCTATAACGATCATACCGAAGTTTGTTGATATGAACCGCTAAGACACTTTGCACGTTCTTAACAAAAAACTGTTTTTCTTGAAATTGTACTTGAAAAACTGTCATGTTTTTTCGTATAACAGAACATTTCGGTTCTTTAATCCAAACATATTGTGCTTCTTGTTTGTCGGATAATATGTACGCAATCGGATTTTGAGCATCTCCACCCACACCGAATTTGATCGACACTTCATTCGGATCGACAGAAAATATATCCGAATCTATTCTACCACCGGACGATAAAAATGGAACGATCATCAAAAAGTCGGCTATTATAAAAGTGTATTGAAACTTGAAATCCTGCACTGTTGTGGTAGAAGTGCCTTCAGAGAAAATATCAGTCATCATGGAAATCTGTAGAGAAAGAAAACTTATTAAACATTTAGTATTAAAAGCGAAACATTATTCTTAACTTACACGTAGCGCCTATATGTTACGTTATTGTGTACCTGACTGTAAATTCTCGTCGTTTGCGATTTTATACTAATGGCCAATTGATGATGCTTTCTATGTTAATATTATTAACCATTTTGAAAAGTGCTCAAAAACACCAAAAAAGGTATAAAATATAGTTTCCAAAGCTTTCGATATATTTGATATAATACCAGAGTTACATCTTGGTCACTGAACAAGCAAAAAGTTACAATATAGTTATAGAAGTTGCTTCTGCTTCTTTTTGTGTTTCTTTTAGCTATTTTCAAATGGTTATTAATGAAAGTAAACCAGTAAGCCTCATGAAGAAATTATATTAATATTACCAATATTAAGAAATGTTGTGAAATCAAGGCCATATTATACTTAGTTTGGTATGTATTGCAGGGAATGAATTGGTCAATTTTCCCGACACTTATATAAGATATTATGTAATCAATACTGTTCTTTAAAAATAAAAAAATAATCGTGCACTTCTTTATTTCTTGGATTTTATTCCACAAAACAATAATTTACTGAAACATTCAGAATCAAATTTGCTATTTCCAGTTAGAAACTCTCTTGATAATATAGAACCGTGAGTTCCAAAACTTGTTGAGTGGAATTAAAACCGAAAAATATAGAAGTGTACATTATTATAAACAAACTTGCCTTTCGAGATGGTTGATGGCTGTCGTGAGTTACAGAAAAGTACTTCAATACATTACACTGATAATCAAGGATATAACAGAAATCCTCCCGACTCTAACTAATGCTGCCTATACTGTTCTATTGCATCAGAATGATTTAGAAGTACTAAATATCCGTATAATAGACAGGATATTATAAATTAACAAAACCGCTGCATTAATTTCGAGAATCACTCATATGCAATGGGCACGAAACGATACCCTAACACGCGCAAATCACAAATAACAGAATAATATAAGGGAAACTCGAAAGTGAATATCATCGTTGACATTTTGAATATGGTATTTATTTTTAATATTTGTGAAGAAATATAGTATAGTGACACTTCGATATATATATATATATATATATATATATATATATATATATTAATATATGCATATATAATTGATATTTTATAGTAAAATAGTCGAAACTTTGCATATTTTGTTATGAACTAATAAATCATTTATTGGTTGGTAGGTTTCTATTTTGCATTATAGTAACATTATATTTTATACGTGTGTATGTCCATATAGTGTAAAGTACAATAATAGTCCTACCGCGTATAACGGTAATTACATATAAAAAAAATATTCTTAATTGACGACATGCTGAAAATAAAAATTCACCGATTTATAATGTTTCAAATTTCGAATCTCTTTTTCATCAAAGAACAAAAATAACAGTTCTATTATATTTTCAGAACGTATATCTATGCAGAACTAAAAAAAACTCAAAAAACTAAGAATGCCCCCGTCGGGAAAAACCTGGCACCACAACTGACTAAGAAACAGCACATGTAATTTAGACAACATAACATACTGTAACATAATTCTTTATTACCCTTTCACGATATAAGCAGATGCTTACAATCTCTGTAAAATAGTATTTTGTTACAACACTAGAAAACTACCAGAAAGAAAATAAATTACATATTTCTCATATTAAAGTTAAAATAATTAAAATTGAGATTTGATTGCAGAGTTCAGGTAGAACTATAATACAATAATTTAATCAGTAAAAGAATATGGAATATATATAATACAATTTCACTTACCAGTGATTATAATTACATTAATACAATATAAACAGTTCAAAGTATGGTTGGCAAATCGTGTTTATTAATATGAATTTCGCGTTTTCATAATTAAAAATTGTAAAAAATTGTGGAATGAAAGAACAGATTAATTGGGAATTCTTTCTGAAATTTGTTTCAGTGCTGTCAAGATGAAGGTAATAACTAAAAAAACATTTCATTATAATAATATCGGCGCTGACCAAAAAAAAAAATATTATTATTACCTTCAGTGTATCTTGTCAGTGCCGGTATTATTATTAACACTGACAATGATAATATCGGCACTGACAAGATGCACTAAAGATAACAATAATAATAATATTTATATTTTCCAAAGTAGATAGGTTGTTCAGCTTTTATAGACATAGACAATAGATGCTTATAATGATTTTCGCTATTATATATACAATTTCTTCAAATAAATAAACCCCAATAATCTTCAACTGAAATTCAATAATTAGCAGTCTTCTACATCATTCACATAACAATATAAAAATCCCGACAATAATATCGTAATTATATACGGCAAGGAAGTTGTGAAAAAAATTAGTACAGGTGTCGTGCGAATCCATTTTTCTATCCATCTTGTACGTGATGAGTAATGTTATATTATGGGCATTCGTATAGCCTAGAACAGTGGTCCTCAACGAAAGTATTTCTGTGGCCGCAAATGCGACCACGAACAGTTTGTGATGACCGCATTTAAGTAAAACTGCCACAAAATTTGTGGTTCAAACTTAGTTAAAACTATTATAGTATACTAAAATTTGAGTAATTTTCCGATTTTCAAAATCAATCCACATTAAAATGCAGTGTACATTCTTGGAGTAAACGTTGCATCTTGCACTTCCTTTATACATATAGTCAGGAAGGTATGTTGCCCTTCCCGCTATTACGAATTTATAACTTACGAAAATTTAAACCAATCTTTTTGAAAACTAAGCTTTTTAGCTAAGCATTCATGGCATGAATTCGGTTTACATTTTTTTCTCCTTTTTGCAGTACTTTCCCAAGAACTTTGCTGTAGCAATGTCTCTATTCTCGAACTCTTGTTTTTAAGAGCAGCAATCCAGCTACAAGAAATAATTTCAATTATTTTATTATATGAAATGTCTCGATAGGAAATAACTTCACGGTATATGCCTATACCACCTTCGATTATACTTAAGAATAGAATAATTTGAGAATGATTTTGTGGTGCTATCTCTTACGGAAACAAACTTGTTTGTTGAAATCTGCATAAATTTCAATTCCTGAACTTGACATTATTAACGTCATTTATAAAATTGCAATAAAAAAGTTCTGGTGGCCGCACCAAACTGTGCTGGTGGCCGCATTATTGCGGATCACTGGCCTAGAAGATGTGAGTCATCATCAGTGGTGTACATGTTACAGTATGTACAATTATTATCCAGGTTAAATTTAATTACACGTCCCTTACCAAGAAACCAATGACAATTGGGAGTACATCTATAAGTTGGACAAATGAATTTCTTATGACAATATTATTTCATGTTCTGATTTAAGCGTGAGTTTCCCGAACTAAGATCCCATAACTATATTTCTATCTTTCATGGCAGTGTGATTAGATTACATGTAGCATTAGTAGCAAGCTTGGTCAACTTGGAGCGGGATGCCAACATATTTCCTAACTATTTGAGAGACAGGCAGCTTCAGAATATTTCCATCTAGTGCACAAAAGAAGGTTTCTAATAGTCTGTTTTGCTTACATACTTCAGGAGATCTGGTAAGCCTATTCTTACGGACACAGTGATGTTTATCCTGTACTTTATGCAACTTATTGTTCGTTGCTGTGATCGGGTTGCATATTAGTGAGTATACGACTTACACGTTCCATCGTAAATATAGGAAGTATACGAAGGAACGTGTAAGTTCAGCGTCATAGTCGAAGGGGTGCACACTGGCAAAAATGCTGCACAGTGGATTACGGATTATACTGGATTACGTCGGAGTACTGGAATACATATGGATTACGCGTAAAGTGTACACCGGATTACTTTTCCGGTTTACGCTGGATTACATCGGATTACGCTGTATTACATTGGATTACGCTCGTTACAACGGATTACATAGTATTATATCGGGTTATTGGATTTCAGGTGAATTATACATTACTGGGTTACAGGTGAATTACGGGAAATGTGGACACTGGATTACTCGTTGGATTATAACGGATTACATTGGATTACAACGGGTTGCATAGAATTAAGATAGATTACTTCGGGTTACAGATGGAATACATCGGATTACACGTGGATTACGGTTACTGCGTACACCGAATCACGCAAGTGGTTTACCCTTCGGACGGAGTTAAATGACTTCGTGACATTCGTGTGTATAATATAGTTTATTATGTGACTATATAATATAGTTTATTAATGCAGTGTATAACTTATTTGAGTAACAGTTTGTTGTTATAACTTACTTGAGCAACTTATTCTTACTGTATAACTTACTTGAACTACAGTATGTTGTTTTATTTTTGTACTGAAAAACTTCACTTTACGAATACGAATATTTGCACAAGGACATTACATTATTTATTGCGTTTTGTTGATTTACCGATAATGTTCCTACGGGATAAGGACAAATCCCGAACCCAGCCGGGATCGGTCGGGACACTTTGACTGAACCGAAAAATTCGGGCTGGGTTATTTGTATTGACCTGATTGTGGGTCGGACGCTTTGTCCCGACCCGACCCGAATTTTCGAGGCTAAATTAGAGTTATAGAATATTTCCTTATATTTGATCTTATCGAGTTGTCTAATCATTTTCTTCTCTTCTTTTCGAAATGTATTAATAGGCGCACGCAAAAACTCATTCTTCAGTAATTTTTACTTTTATATAGAAGCCGTTCTTACGATCAATTTCAATGCACACATTATAAATACCGCACCTTCAGAGGAGACATAATAATTATTATGTTCGCACATCGAAACCATATATAGCATTTCTTCGGAGAGGGGTCCTGCTTATCAGGAAATGTCCAGAAAAGTAGTAAATAACAATTGCCCGAATGAAGAAAGTGTGAAACTTTTTATGGTTTGTAACGCAAAAATCGAATGAAGAAAGTGCGAAACTTTTTATGGTTTGTTCTACGAAAATAATTTTATTGCGATTTTTTTAGGATTTTTTTTTCCAAATTTTCAGATTTTTCTGTCTTTTTTACTCTCTTCCTTCCTAATTTTCTCCATTTCGGAAGCGGGTGATCTGAACCCTAAAACATTCCATATACGAGGGTGGTCTGATAAGTCAGTAACTTTTCCAAGCGGTGGACACCAAATCGAATTCTAATTAGATTTCTGTTATTTGCCATCTGTTTGAAGTGTGAACACAAAATTTCAAGCTGATTCATCGATTAGGAAATTTTTTACACCGTTCGGAAGAAGAAATTTTGTGTTTGTCTGTTAAAATGGGAATACGTGAATTCTGTGTGGTTACATTAATTTATTTCGTGAAAAAAACTCTAAGGAAACCGAAGAAAAGCTTAAAAACGTATTATGGAATCTCCGCTCCTTTATTTTGAATGGTTCACAAATGGTTTAGTGGATTCCGTAGGGGTCATACAAGCACAAATGATATGGTGTTGGAAGATCGCGAGTAAATATACGTTAGATAGCCAGCATAATAAGCATCTCAAACAAATGGGTTTTCCATATCCTGCATGAACATTTAGGCGTGAGAAAGCTGTCAGCAAGATGGGTTCCAGGTGGTATAACTAACTTCAGAGAAGTTACTCACTAATATTCGTTTTATAAAAAAAATGTAGACTTTTGTCTAAAAAATATAATTTATCCGTGCATGGATTACGAAATCTGGTCTCTATTTGGGCTATCTTGATAAACTGGAAAATTAGCAAAAACTTATTGTTTGCAGCCGCTCGAAATTAATCTTTCAAAATCAGATTTGTGAGTTCACCAGTACCGTAGTGTCAAATTTCGGGACTTTCCGCAAGTAAACAATGATACAGCCCCCCCAATACATTATGACTATGAAAAAAATGTCGTTTTTATATCTAAAGATACTGATTTCACTGAAATTTTGGAGAATTTTTTGTTTTACTATTCCTATTTTTGTTGTATTTTCTAGGATAATCTAGGAGATATTATAACATGACCTGCGAGAACACTTCGTTTCTAATATTCGCGATGTGATTTGTACCAAATAAGCGATAGTTGTCTTCTTCGAAACTACGAAAGCTTTACAAATTTTAAAAGCAGTATTTTCTTTAATTTCGCCAGGCCCCTAAAGTGCTCGTCCCTGCCCCTCACATTGCGGGCCCTACGCTACGACACTGGAGATCACATAAATGTTAGATTTTGCTGAAAAAAGAAATGGAAAATACAGGTTTAAGAAATTTTATACCGAATCTGCTAAAAAATTGAGGCATCTTGATTATTTTGGAAATTCGTCCAGATCAACTTTTCGCTGACAAAAAATGCGAATTTGTAGGAGTGAGTAACGTGACATGATAAATGGGCGATTTTGATCTCCGCATGACGATTCTGACCTCCGCATGGGCGTAAATGAACGAAATAAAGGAGAATTATTCTTCTCCTTTATTTCGTTCATTTGCGTACGTTTTAGTTCTCCGAAGAGCCCCAAGAGCCTAAGGCCCCAAAATTCGAATTATTAGAACTACATGTACTGTACTGATTTCAATGCCGTTTTTTCCTTCATGTAGATGAGTAGATCATATTATTTGGAAGGTTTAAGTGAGATTTTGTTTCTCAGGAAGGTCCCCAAGATCCTATAAGGGCTCCGAAATTCAAATTTTAAGAACCATTCCACCGATTTCAATGCAGTTTTTTCTCTTTGTGCCCATCATATTGTATGGAAGGTTTTAAGCAGGATTTCGTTCCTCAGAAAGGTCGCAAAAAGGGTCTTAGGGTCCTTGAAACCCGAATTTTAAGAACACTGAACCGATTTCAATGCCACTCTGTTTTTCCTCTCATGGAGGTCATATTGTCTGGAAGGGTTTTCAGTAGGATTTCGGTTCTCGAAAGTGCCCCCAAAGCTCTAAGGGCCCCCAAATTCGAAGTGTCCGAACAATATAAACGATTTCAATTAACATTTTGTCATATTCTCTGGAAGGGTATAAGCAGGTTTATGCTTATCTAACGGGTCTTCAAAGGCCTACGAGCCCCAAATTTTGCATTAGCAGATTAGTGAATAATTAAAGATTTATTTTCTTAACTTGTGTCAAATTATCTGCAAACTTTTAAACATATTAGTGTTCCTCTTGAAGGGTCTGTAGGGTACCAAAAATTCCATTTTGCACAATCGCTGAACTTACGGCAAAGCGGTTATTTACACCATCCTATATCCTTGTGCAAGTCACAAACTCACAATATACCGGCATTTTTAAGGTTTCAAGATGATCTACGTTTCTCCAAAAGACCCCGGCCTAAGAAAGGTCCATAATTACATTCAATTTAAAAGAAAGTCATGTATATCGGCGCAACCCTTTTGCGCGTATTTCCGGTTTTTTAGGGGTCTTTTGCACGTACTAGTATAGGACCAATTTGGGATTATTTCAAATTGAAATAGCCCTTTTGCGCACGTTCATGATGGTGAGTTATTTTTCTTTATTCCCAAGCATTAAATAATTTTTTGTGGTTAAACAAAATAATATTTTCCTTTTACTTGCTATTATAAAACAGTAGCACATGATCAAAAAATACATTCCTTCAAGATATCCACCACATTGGTGGTCTCTTTGTCCGGGTAGCAGAAATCCTAGAACAACGAATGGAGCAGAGTCTTTCCATAGACACTACAATGGACAATTCTATAATTCATGTCCCAATATTTTTACAGTAATATCGGTGTTACAGGAAATTCAGACAGAGACATACCTTCTAATTTTCGACTGTGATCAAGGCAAGAAAAAGAAACGAAGGAAAGAAGATGTTAATCGGGAAAACTTTGTTTTAAAAACCTGGGAAGAATATTGCAGTGGTACCTTACCGATATTAGACTACAGAAATATACAAGTTAGACGTGAAGTCGCAAGGAAAAGCAATGTAGGTAAAATTATACATTGAGCAAAATGTTGACTGTTGTATTTGTCGTTAATTTTTTTTTTTTTAACAGGAAATATTATTTATGCAGTAAAACTCGATGTGAATATAGGAACTTAGAAAAGTAGGAGCTTTAATAATACAGGTAATTGTGGTGATTGTATGCTTTAAACTCGCTTTTTTTTAAACTGGAAATGTTATGAGTGCATGCTGTTAAACTCGTTCTGAATATAGCCAGCATATAGGAAAGTGATAATAGCAATAAGGACTTTGACTGGATAATGTGCGTAAGTAAATTAAAAAAATGTTTCCCAAATGTTTACAACTCTTCATAGGTCATTTTATCTGAACGCGCGCAAAAGGGCTATTTTTTTATCACTCCAATGCGCGCAAAAGGGCTACACGAATTTAGCTAAATAAATAGAACAGGCGCAAAAGGGTTGCAACCATTCTAGGTTACCCTGATTTTCGCACCATTATCGTCATTTTTGTTTCACACGCAGTTTGCTTATGTTTATCTCCTTTATATCTTAATTTTCCCTCCTTCGTGGGATTACATTTTCGTCTTTACACAAATATTTTCCACACGCTCTTATTTCTCTTCCTCGTGCTCGACAATTGTTCAATTTGTTTCTGTTTTCTTACCATCAGTTTCTTATATCAACACTATCCGGTTGTTCCGGCTTTTCAGGGTTACTTTCACGTTTCGCAGCAGTGATGGAACGGGTCACTGGGTCATCAGTTCACCGGGTGACTTCGTGTCAAACTTTCCTCAGAGTCGGTGGGTCAATCCGTGTGACCCTGTTTTGACCAGGAAAGTTCTTTTAGTTGTAATTACGATAATTTTAAAGGTTTTTTTAATGAGTTTTTCCGGAATATTTTCTCAGTTTTACGTCTTTTTTTCAATTCCTTATTTTTTTCTGTTCGGATGGGGGAGAAGTGGCCGCCCCTACGGGACTGAAATCAGTGCATGGATGCTTCCGCACGCGCCCCTGCTTGTTTTCAAACCAATTCCTAGGCATTTCGGGGTGTGATTATCATTACGAAATTAACAACCACCTACAGCTACTGAAACTGTTATTTTTGGTCACAAGACAAAATTCGGGTCAGTTCGGGTTGCAGGGTGACATGGATTACATGTCATCGGGTCACCGGTTCAAAAATCACTGACCCGTTCCATCACTGTTTCGCAGGCTTAAGGCAGATATCCATAACGGAGAGCAGTGTTTGTTTATAACGTGCCTGCGAGTGGAACTTAATTATAGCGGTTGATTTTGAGTATTTTCGCATTTATCCAATTTCTCACTTAAATTATAATATTGATAAAATATTTCAAGGTTACCTTAATAGAATGGAATAAAGTGAACCTATTTTCACAGTTTAAAGTTAGTTACATATACACTGGACGTAGTTTCTGACAGGTATTTCACTACTTGTATCTCCCAGCTTGTACTGTAAATAGTTGTTCTGGAATTCCGCCCCTTTATGGTACATTCACAAAACAGCTTGTTGCAATAAAAGCTGCAAGCGAGTGAAATTTCGTGCTTGTGATGAATTTTAAAAATGGCCTGACCCTGCGCCCAGTGTACTTACGATCAACTTTAAACTCTGCAAACAGATAGGTTACCTTTTATACCATTCTATTGAGGTAAGATTTAAAACTTTGTTAAAATAGCTAACTAAGAGAGAATTTGAATATATATGAAAGTACTCACCCGCTGGAAGTTATTCTCGCACACTATAAACAAGCACTACAAGCTGTTTTGTCAATGCACCTTGACTCTTCTTTACGAAAGAAAAGTTCAAATTAAAACTCACTGTTGGCCTTCACACTGTTCATAATGTTACCGATTTCGGTGCAAAAAAAATAAAAAAGTGAAATTACGTTATTGGTAAGTAAACTAAGTATGCAAGTTGGGAGCATTGCAATGGAACGTTGCCCCAGGCGCCAAAATTTCATGAGACACCCTTGTAGCATCTATACAGTACAGCATAGACAAATGTATGTCAGGACATTATGACATGCTGAGTTCCACCAGTAACTTTTACAAAATTATTCGTACCGATATTCCAATACTCAGTACCTCTGTTGTGATGTGGGATGTGTCGCAGCTGTTCGAGACCTGCAGTGAACTATCTTAAATTAATGAACTATGGTAACACACTCTATTATTCCAGATACAAACCTACATGCAATAATTATTATAAACATCTTAAAACTAATGGAAAAAATACTAGTTCAACTTCGATAGAAGCGTAACATATATAGTATGATGTCACTAGGAACATGTTTGTATGGATGCTATTTTGCCATTGGTCTACTTATGAAAACCATATTGCTACCATATTATCTGGAATATAATGATACCGATGATGACGATTATCCAATGAGAATTTATGATGCACATAAGAAAACTGAGGTCGTCACAATCAGTCACAATCATTCACACTACTGGTGATAACGATCATATATATACTATGTCACAACAACTCGGATATTGGCTAGGGGTGTACTATATTATAGCAATACAGTAACACTACTATCAGCGTGTATTACACCATTTATAAACAAGTTATTCAGATAATGCTACAACAGATACACGTGATATTTTTATTTAATTTTTCACACAAAAACAACTCTGATCATGTGAACTTCCCACGAATCCCACCATCGAAGAATTTCACCAACCGCCTGAAACCATGCCCAGTGTATTATAGTAGAAATCACCTTGCAATTGTGAAAGGAGGTACTTCGTGTATGTTATACGAGGGTGGATCAATAAGTACCCGTGTTCAAAGAAACTTGGCGTTGCTGAGAGAATTTGGCATGACCGTCGTGAACTGTCATTTGTCACACCTCACCATACTAAATTTCAGACTGTTTGATAGGTTAGTTTTCATCTGGCAACCATTTGTTTAACATGTGTTTCGTGTTTCTCAATAAAATGGA
>JAQFYR010000481.1:0-12678 GCA_034694985.1 Campodea silvestrii
CGAACCACAAGAGAGCGGTGTACTTCACCTGACCGTGGAATATAGGTACACAATGTGCCGTAGCAGTTAGAGGCGAAGACAAGGGATATAAAATTTTAATTCCAGTTGCAAGGATCGAAAACCAGGTCCACCGGAATCCCCTCACGGTAGAGTCAAACACTATCCTCTGAGCTAACGTCTCGCAATTTTTTTTATGCCAAATGCACCCAGAAAATAATGTTCCGAGGCGATCACCCATCCAAGTGCTGACCGAGCCCGACGCCCGACATTACTGAACGTCGGAAAAATCTCAAAGCTCACCTCTATGAATGGAATAAAAGTTGATTGTTTTCTCAGTTGAAAGTTAGTTACAAATACATTGGGCGCAGGTTTATACGGTTTTTAAAAACCATCGCAAGCCAAAAATTTCGCTCACACGAAATTTTTATTGCAACAAGCTATTTTGCTAATTTTAGTACAAGCAACAAGCTATTTTGCTAATAGTGCTAATTTTCGGTACAAAAATATAAATGAGTCTTGGTAAACCACATGAACGTCTTAGGAAGGTTTTTGAAATGTGTTTGATTATTACATTATTTATACAAAGTTATCCTATTTTTCATATTCGGTATATATAGTGAACTTTAGTGGCAATCCGATTTTTCTACGTTGAAGCCGTACCAAATTCCTCGTAATGTCTAATTCAGAATTCAATAATTATGTTGCTCAATAAATTCATAATCGATGACTAGGCTGGTCATGAAAATGTCGTCTGCTAATTAGACGAGTTCATCATGCAACTTGCCACTTGGAGCTAAGGTCCAGTCCTACGATTCCGCATACAGGTATGTCGTTAGTGTCATCCAGGGATGCTCTTTATTTGTTAAAATACTTGAAAAATAAAAATAAAGTATGAAAATAGTACGCAAAAATCAACTACCGTTAAAATAATGTGTCTGAGATGCTAATGTGTAATTTTCTATGGAATAGCCTAATTTCGTTGGCTAGCAGACGACAGTCGCGTGACCACTCGTCTCGGCCATGGCAAATACAAGCACATTAATGCGAGGATGACGATAAAGAAGACTGGACGACAAAATTTATAGATATCTTGACGATGTTTGTTGTATTCATCTTTGATTTATGTAGTTTTCACAAAAATCAAAAATAGGTGCTTGTCTTTTGTTGTACCACTACCTGGTATTTCCGAACACTGGCCGATTTTATTGCTGACTATTTGATTTCATAATTAACTACAGTTTCTTGCGTAACTTACTGTTAACAACCTAAAATTTATAAAGTTAAAAAAGGTCAGACTGTATCAATTCACATATCGTCGAAATTTCACCTTCTGTACGAACTTGGATTTTGAACTTGATCTAACTTCTAGATTATCTTTCTAAACCAGTAGATTCTGGTTTTTGAACTTGAACTCTTGGAGGAGAACTAAAGTTTTCAAACATCATAGTTTGAGTAGATTCAGAACAAATAACTTCAATTCAATATTTTTGCAGTGTTTCACTACATGTTTTGATATTTTAAATAGATGTTATGCGCTAAGATATTGACTGTGAGAGGCACCACCACACCAGCGGGAGAAAATGGAACTATCGATACGGACTAAACTATCAGTAGCGAAATGGACACATTCTAAATATTCTCGTTTTCGATCAGAATTATTTCTGTTCGTATTGTTGATCGAATCCCATTGTCACGAACCGGTTTATCAAACTAATCTTGGTAAACCGACCCTTAAAGAAGTTAGAGAAATTTCTCCCTTCAGATGGCTCTCGCAACATAGGGTGCTGTTTCATATCTTCTACGTTAAATGTTTAAATAGTCTAAATAGGTATCAAAAATACAGAGGGATTTAATTTAAGTTTTCTTGTAGATAATCTACTCCGGCAGACTATGAAGTTTGTAAACTTCGTTTCCCTTTAATCAAATGCATTAAGTTCAAAATGTGTAATTAAAATTGGTTTTCATTACATGTAGTTTGATATACGTAATAACAAACACATGTGAATCTACTTTCATTTACACCCAATAATAAAGAAATGCAATATTGTTACTTCTATTTTACTAACGGAAATTCTGCAACAGTTTTACACTTTTGGAAGTTACCATTTTTAATGAGATGAATACACGAGAAAAAGAAGCAAAATAAAGTTAGCAAAATAAAGTTTTCATGAGATGAATACACCAGAAAAAGAAGCAAAATAAAGTTTCCAAAGCTTTCGATGTAATATCAAAATTACATCTTGTTCACTGGGGAAGCAAATTATATCGAAAGCTTTGGAAACTATATTTGCATGGCCAGTGAACAAGTTGTAATTTCGATATTATATCGAAAACTTTGGAAACTATATTTTGTTTCTTTTTATGGTGTTTTGAGCTCTTTAAAAATCGTAATTAATGATAATGAAGAAAACTTTTGGAAGTGTTCATATATAGCCACCTTGGGGAAAGTACATGTATATAGTAAAACAATATATAATTTCTCGCAAATATTATTTTGAAAATGAATATAGAAAATATACGACACAAATAAATACGAATAATTTGAGATTCAAATTATCGCAATGACCATTTCATTACATCTAAATTTAAATATGCAGGGTACTTTCAATTTCTGAAACATCTTCACACTTCGGCATACGCATATTCTTCACAGCGTCTTCGTATATTGGGGGTGCATCTCCCGAAAAATCAATGTCGTAGTAACCTGGGGGTGGTCCCGTTCCAAGCGTCTCTATTGTCGTTATATCTTGAGCGGTTTGCGGCTGTTGAGATCTTGAATCTGCGGGAAACATCGTGTGGAGCCAACAACAAGCTTTAGCATGAGGAGGCGCATATCTTGATGCTATTATTGACAATATTATTCCAGCAACGATCGTAACAACTGAAAATAAAGATTTAAAAATTAGAAATTGAACTGCTGTATATTTGTGGAATAAATTACTATAAATTGTACAAATCAATTTAAATTTTACAGTTCTGTGCATATTATTATTATTATTTTGAATTTTAATAAAGTCATGTAATGTTCTTCATAAATGGTAAATTAAGGTATCTTATTAACAGGCATCATTACATTAATTAAACACCGATTTAAGGCTTGTAACTGAACCAATTCGGGTTCGATTATCACTGGAGAACAATCGTTTTCTTTGTCTTCCATTGTTGTTTAATTAATGCAATGATGCCAGTTAATAAAAATAAACTTAATTTACTATATATATTTACAGTGGCGCTTTTAAAGTTCGGGATCTCAGGGTGCATCAGTTTTAGAGGGCCTCGTTAAAATAAAAATGACTGCGAATCAATAATATATATATTGATCCTCAATCCAGCACGAGGAAACATATTGGCACTGACCCACTGACATCAGCTTACCTTGCATATGAGGCTTCAACAAATTATATGCATATATTAAAAACTAATTATTTCAATTTGATTGGACTACTTGTATTTTTTTCAGTAGGGTCTCAAAATATTAGGGCCACAGGTGCAGTGCACCCTCTGCACCCCTGTTAAAAGCACTGTATTTTTAAATAATGACCACTGTATATTTATCTCAAAGTAAGGTTTGCTACGCTTTTATTTGCAATTCGCGCATTCATTTGTAGGTAACTTTTTTTTCTGTCATAAGACATAATGCAAATAGACCCAACTTTGCGAATTATTTGCGTACCTTTAACTCTTCAAAATTTCGAAAATAAAGATACGACCTAAAAGTACATCTTCTGTATGTTCGGAGAATATTGGAACATTTTATGATAAGTTCAATTTAAACATAAAGAAAAAAATTATTTTCATTGAAAATTTCATGTATATAGGAAATTCCTATTGACATCAAAATTCAAAATTTAACGAATTTTTTCCATACTTTTAGATTGAAGTTTTCACGGAATGATTATTTTCATTTTAAAGAATCCGAAAATTTAAGAGTACGTAAATAATTCCCAAAATTCAGTCCATTGCATTGGGCCTTATGGAAAAAAATTGTTGTCCACAAAGAAATTCGTGAATAGGTGAATTTACAATACTTGCAAAATTATCAGTCGATATAGTGTATATATAAGATATATTGAATTTATGTATTATGAAAGTATGTATACATAGAGTAGATTATTTATAATATTATGTATATACAGTGTGGTCCAGATTAATCGTACCACTCGTAATTTCGCTTTAGATAGTCAACGTATGGAAAAAGTGAGATGTACTTTTCCAATGGAACAACAAAATCTACAAATGTAAGATGATACTTTTTTTCCAACGGCCTTCCGTTGGTCAGATATCGACAGCAACTTTTAATTTTTAAATGGAAATCAGGACGATTTTCAGGAAGAATAGTTTCCTCTTAATTTTCATTATTTAAGGGGAATATGACTGAAATTGGGATGTTACTAGGTAGCAATGAGGGTTTCAAATTAGTCGTATTCTTCCCAAAAATCGTCTTGACAAACGGAAGGCCGTAGAAGAAAATGGTCCTCTTACATTTGTAGATTTTGTTGTTCCCTGGGAAACGTACATTTCACTTTTCTCATGCGACGACTATCTGCACAGAAATAGCGAGTGCTGCGACTCCACTGGACCACCCTATACATATTTCCCCCGCCCCCCCCCCACTTACTTTATTCTTAATTTTCCTCCTGATTTTCTTCAAACTTTTCTCTTCGGCTTTACTTAACGGCAACCTATTAGGTATCGGATACTCCTCCGCAATCAGCGTCCGTTTCTCCTCTTCGGTCAACATCAGTAACCCAGTGGACCCTTTCGGCTGACTACTAATCAGTGGCGTCTGAATAGGTTGCCTCCCCACCACGCTGGACGAACTGCTGGGAACAAAGGCTGACGTTCGGGGGGCTTTTTGTCTGTGGACGGGCGAGAGGTTTCCGGCGTTCTCGCTGTCGCTGGTAGCTGACGACGGGGGGGTCGGGGGGAGGGAGAATACTCCGAGGTTTGGTTCGAGTTTGATGTTTAGTTTTGGGAATGTTAGAGAATGGGGTTGTTGGCGTAGGGTTGCCGTGGGTTTTAGGACGCTGTGCTGACTCTGTGGATAAGAGAGAGAAAAATGTTTTAGAGACTTAAAATAGGTTGTTGTTGATATTTCTAGTACATTTTACCATATCCTCAGTATATTATTAACCCTACGATGCATAGGTGGGGTCAAATTGACCCCAACCATTATTTTTTTCCTTCCAATCTTTACATTTTTTAAACTATAAACTTGTGTCTTCGTAAGTGCTCTGAAAATACTGTATTATGACCATTTATTAAGCTAATATTGATTTTTTTAGAGCCATTTTGTTTTAAAAGGACGAAATGAGACAGGTGTCCCAGGGAGTTTGATAAGGAAACCTCAGCAATATGTTCAGTTTGTGAAAAATACATTTTGCGAAGAACATTCTAATATTGTGTGTGAAATGTCTTTTGATAGCCTATTTAAATGTATGATACACAGTACTTGTTTTGCTTGAAATTTTAAAAAAAAATACAAAATGATCCATTAAAAATACTTTATTTAAATGAAAAATAGTTAGGGGTCAAATTGACCCCACTTATGCATTTTCGTAGAATTTCCATATCATGCATCGTAGCTGATTAAAATCAATTATTTATGCAAATCAATTCCCCGATTGTGGTATCTTAATTCCAAAATTAATTAATCGGAAACAAGGAATTATTAAATTATGAATTAACGATGTAATCAATATTTTCTGGTACGAACTAATCATGTATGATAAATGAACATTGTTGGAAAGCTCTTGTTGTCAGGACTACAAAAGGTTTTTTAATCATCTTCATACGATCATGTCTTAAACGAAATTTTCCGCACGTTTTGCGTCGTAAAATTGCGCCAAAATTGGTTAAATTCAGGAGAAAACGCAGAAGTTTTAGTAATCAATAAAATAGACCAAGCCTAATTCGATTATTTTTGGTCGAATAACCTATTATTTGAAATTTTGCCCAAACCATCAAAATTTTCGTAAAATTACCCTACTTTCAAACAGAGTTGCTGGGCCTTCCCCCTTTTTAATTGGGTCCTAATTTTATCAAAATTTTCCGAAGATATATTTCTCCCTCTTTTTTGTTTGTAATTATAATTAGTAGACCTACGTAGAGATACGCCTATATAATTATGATTGTGCTTCCGCTAAAAAAAAATGCTCAAAGGGAAAAAAATTATGACTTAATGGTTTGAGGAATAAAATCCGACAGAAAATCGGTTATGTCCGAGCGGAGTGAGGGATGCAATTTTATTTCAAATTTTCTTTGATAAATGTCCAGAGGGACTGCCTCACTTGCCCCTCCAGTGGTTCAGGTCTTTAGGACACCCAAATGACATTGTCAAAAGAAATTTTAAAAAGTTTCAATTGAAAACAGAACATTACAATATTTTTTACTAACTAACAGACAAGATAGGTCGCCTCTCTATAGATATATTCAATTTTGTAAATGAGTTTCAAATAAATTTTATGACAAAGTTCTTTCGCTACGAACCTAATACAAAAATGTACAAATTAAAAGTACACCACTTCTAACATAAAATTAACGTTTCTAAATCAACTATAAATGACCCGTTAACATAATTTATTATCTGTTTAATTACAATGTTACGACGCAATAATACTTTAACGTGATCTTAAGTCGTAACGAACGTAAAGTCATAAATTCGTTTTAGCTGTCAGAAATTAAAAATAAGCATCAGACATTTTCACGTTTTTATACACATTTTTTCGTCTGTCATATTATTACATAAAATGTCATTTTTAGAATGAAATTATAGGCTAAGTGTGTCTCGTTTTAAAAATTATCGTACATTTATAAAAATCTCGTAGAATATTATTAGGCCTAGTGTTCTAAAGAAAAATTTATGTTTTTAAAATATATTAATACCGGTACATTTTAAAATATTTTAACATTGGATTGATAAGTAAAAAAAAAACTCGATTTTCATCTGTTATTCGAAATTCGTTTCATCAATCATTTTCAGAGTTTTTATTATTATTACTTTGTATTTTACGAAAAAAAAAAACGTACAAAAAACTGGAATAACTACTGGAACAGCCTAGTCGTAGAAAAAATGATTTTTTAAAAACACTGGTGTGATCATGAAAACAAAATTTTGAAGTGATGAAAGTAAGCTTACAACACATGTCATTAATGTGATCATTCAAATTTTCGAAAACTAGGTCATAATCGATTACTTTCGATTAATCGATTTCGAACATTAGAAAAAAGTCTTATCCAGCATCCAATCAGAAATAATAAAAATATTTCTATTTGGTAATAAAACACGATAATTATTTTCTGATGTCCAAAATTTCCCACCAACTTTGTCCCATAACCGGTCAACCCCCCCCCCCCCTGACTTAGCCATCCTAACAACATCATTAATTATCTTTTAAACCCATCTTCGGTCCCTTTTTGCCGGCCACCTGCATAAAAACGCCGTAATGAATGGCATATCTTAACATTGAGTCCCCCCTCCGCTGCCTGAGGCCATAATAATACGCGGAGTAATTTACGTTCGAAACGAGTGGAATGACCTCGAATGTTTTTTCGCAAGGTTTACTTTTTGCTGTAAGAGACGATTCGTCTGCTGTTTGGTGGTCACGCCGGGGATGTAACGGAAAATAGGGGGGAGGGGGGATTCGGAGAAGTCGTTAGAATGTTCATTTGTGAAATTTTTATTGTTTATTTATTACCAGTATTATTAATCCGATAATATTTTGAGTTTTTGACCAGATGGTATCTATCAAAATCGAGTTCATGTTTTTATTGATTCTTACAATTTTTTTGAGATGATTGTAGTTTGGACGATTGGCTTCTGATAAACTGACCCGATTTTTTCATTACCTAAAGTCCAGAAATCGAAATAATCGGTTGCTTATAATTGGTGTTCGAACAATCTCGTTGTTTTCAGCGAGGGGCAAATCATTGCTATTATGAAAAGCGTACCGTAGAAGATTTCAAAATCTCGAAAAAAAAAATGTGAAGATTTCGGATTTTAAATAAATCTCTGCTACTATCAGAGATTTCAGAAAATATTTAAGATTTTGATTGAGTAAATGCAAGATTTTGGGACTTTTCACGTATGCAGTACCGTAGCCTACTTAAGATTTTTGGAAATTCCTGTTTTCCTGAGACTGTTAAAATCTCAGGAATTTTAATGAAGATAATTTTGAGTAGAGTTTAGAGATTTTGGATATTTTCAATGAGACTTCGAGATTTTTGAGGCTTCGAAGGAGATTCGAAGAGATCTTTTACGTTTACCATAGGCGTACGAGATTTTTACTAAATGACTCTTCCCTCGGTTTTCAGGACTAACGGCAGGGCTTATTGAATCATAATTACATCTACGGCGACCGGTGTATTGGAAAACTACTAATTTTAAAAATAGAAAAATAATAAAAACGCCATTAAAATAACCGAGAATTGGTCTTTTCCAAATAGGTTATAATTCAAATGAAGCACTGGCTGCACTGCTATGACCGAACGTCGTATTGCCATGTTCAAATATGAAAAACCCCGAAGATATAAATTAGTATTACAAAATAAATTACTGACAATATCACAATTTTCACCGATTAAAAATTATTTTATTCCAAAAAACATAATAGTACTTACACTGCCGGAGTGCCGGTACTTTCAATATAGGTACTATATAGGCCCTACACAAAGCACTATATTGAAATAAAAAAATACATTCAATTTTATTTTATATCAATTTTAAAAACACCCTCTGAAATCCTATCTTTTTCCTGTTATTATAATTTGTTTTGGAATTCATGTCTTCATTATCGCGGCCATAAAATTCAAACCATGTTTTAAAACTTCCACTCTTTCTGATAATAATGTTATCAGCATACCCATGATGCATGGAAGTAAAGCATATTTTGAATTTTATTGCAGCGATAATAAACAGTAACAGAGTATTGCATTATAGCGAACACAGAAAATTCTTAAAAAATTATAAAGTTCTCATATTTCAAAAGGAAAATTCTAGCAGCTTATTGACTTCCGAAACGTTAAAAATATTTATAACTTGAAATGTATTACATATCACTGATGATACAAAAAGCTATCATGGGAAATTTAATATTAGAATTCAGCCACTGCCGCCGTAGACAAATTCCGAGATCGACAGACGCGTAGTTGGTTCCAGCACCACGGTACACCGGAAACGAAAGCTAGATGAAAATTAGAGTTCTTATTGCTCTCAGATCACAATTATTATTCTTTTCTAGATCTTTGTGTATTTAAAACGACCGCTGCATATAATTATATAAATATATATAAGTATGGCAGACAAAAGCTGTCTCATTTTTTAGATTTACGGCATGGTAGTTCCAATCAGTTGTTTAAATAGGCTGTAAGTGAATTTTTACATTACAAATTTACAATCGATGAATATAAAAAATAAGAAAAGATCTTCTTGATTTCTAAATTAACATTAGGACCTGACCTAAAGCACGACCTAAAACTCTCTTCTTTTTTTATTGTAAAATTGATTTTCTTAAATTCTTATTACAGCATCAATTGGAGTCATTGTAAATCTATTGCGAAATTGTAATAAATAAACTGCAATTTTCTTTGAATTCGTACAGTGTATAAAAAGATAGAAAAAATAACAATTATTCCGACATACTTTTAGCTATCATAATTATATCCCTTTGCATTCGAAATAAAAAGCAGAAATCTGTGTTATAAAACTAGTGACGCCGTCACAGTCCCCTGCTTCTTCCCCGCATCCAGCATGGACTATGAACACACCCCTGTTTATAATTCTTATCGCGACAATAATAATACAACAACCGCTCCTCCTCGCTGTTCTGAGTTCTGACGTCACAACACGAAAGAACTACGGCCTCAAATCGAGGGGTTGGCCACTAGAGTCAGTCAGTGTACGATTTTCTTTCTCAGTCACTTTGTTAGTCTTAGCATACGTCACTTTGTCAGTCCCAGTCAGCCATCACTCAGTCACTGTTCAGTACACCGTACAATTTTTTTGTAAGTCACTTTGTCAGTTCTGGTCAGTCACTTTGTCACGTCAGTCTTAGTCAGTCACTTTGTCAGTCTTAGTCAGTCACTTTGTCAGTCCTGGTCAATCACTTTGTCAGTCTTAGTCAGTCACTTTGTCAGTTCTGGTCAGTCACTTTGTCAGTCTTAGTCAGTCACTCAGGATTTAATTTACGAGATTACAGAGTTTTTAACACTTAAATAAAACTCGAAGTTGCCTTCACTGTAGATTTAATTGATGGAGTGGTGTACAACAGTTTCGAGCGTCACGCTCATCATCAGGTACAAAATTGCATAAATATAAAAATAACTAAAACACTTCACATTGGAAGAACTAAAGTCAACTGATATTTTAAAACAGAAAGATAGAAACAGATTGATTTTAGTTCTTCCAATGTGAAGTGTTTTAGTTATTTTTATATATGCAATTTTGTACCTGAGGATGTGCGTGACGCTCGAAACTGTTCTACACCACTCCGTCAATTAAATCTACAGAGAATGCAACTTCGAGTTTTATTTAAGTCTTAGTCAGTCACTTTGTCAGTTTTAGTCAGTCCCAGTTAGTCATCATGTCAGTCATTTCAGTCTCAGTCTGGTGTACAAATTTTTCGGGAGTGTCCAACCCCTTGTTTCAAATTCTATGACGATTTCGGTAAAAAACGAAAAAGAAAAAAAAAACTGAAATTCTGGACGAAGTTTCACGTGTGACTGCCGATTCATATTTACCGCAGAATTGTAGTCTAATTACTGCGCCTTCTTCGAAATTTTCGTCTCCTTACACCTTCGTGACGAACAATTTCGTTTATTGTTCCCTTTTTATATGACAACAACACAGGGGAAAAAAAATATTTTTTACTAGTTTTTAATAATAAAAAAAGTGCATAATTATCTGGATATAGGTACTGATATTACTGTCGTAAATTTATATGGCATATAATGAGTAAATTATAAGTTCCCGCGATTTTGGTTATTTTTCAGCGGCACTTTTTCAGTTGAAACACAGAGTTCGGAGATCTCATTATTGTTGATGAAATTTGAATTTTTTCATAAGTTATTTAAATTATGGTTGTCCTTGTAAATTTATTGTTTGTCTATGTTTAGAAGATCATGTACATTGTACAAGATTAAGGGAACAAATTCACAATTACTTTTATTATTTTAAAAATAAAGTACAAACGAAAAAAAATAATGTTAGTCAGGTCGTAGGGATGTACTATTTTAAACGATATGAAATTAGGTTAGCCTATAATGTTAACTTTACATTTTTTCTTTCTTTTGTAGCAGCGTCAAATCGTGGTTTCGTCGAAGTCGGACAGAATAATAAAATCTTGCATAATTAATTATCAAGTTACCTTTACTTCTTTGTATGGGTCTGCATCGTATTCAGGGCCACATAGAAGATTCATGAAATTACTAAATATAAAGGTAGATGACAATGTATTACGCTCGACAATAATTACGTTTTTCGTTAGAACAAAAACATCCTAAATAGGCTAATATTTTATTTAGTAAAAAATTAAAAAACAAAAAAAATCACATTTCTTATCCCTATCCACATAAATAATTATCGATTCTAAGATATTTTGTAATTTATTTTTCATTTTTACAATACAGGAAAGCACACTCCATGACGCGTGGGCCTTATCGTACATTTTTTTCACTTGCGAGATGTTGTCAAGAACCTCGTCAGCATAGGGAGAAAGACGAAAAAAATCATTATTTTATGCATCTAAAATCTACGAGCTAAAATAGCTGCATTATCCTGATGTCCGTACATACAGGACCCGTAATTAATTTCTTTAGAGGACTATCAAAGCCGCCATTTTTAGTTTTCGAATATAATTTATAGAAGATAAAACGTAGTATTTATTCCGCTTAATACTTTATCTTCTATATAAAGCTAACGCGAAAACTCAACATGGCGGATTTACGAGTGGGAAATCATTGCAGTGAAAAACGTACCAGATTTTGGCAAAATCTCGATAAAAATATAAAAGATTTAGGATTTTAAACAAATCTCTGCTACTTTCAGTGATTTCAGAAAATCTATAAGATTTCAGAAAATTTTATACGGATTTAGACAAGAGTTGAGAGATTTTTATATTTTCAACTAGAGATTTCGAGATTTTTCAGACTTCGAAGGAGATTTTAAAATTTTAGCGAGTTTGGATTTTTTTTGTAGAGATTTCAGGAAAATCTGTCGCAAAACGATACAAGATTTTGAATTTTACGGAGATTTTGATATTTTTGACTCTTTCTAAAAAAAATTCAAGATTTTGGAATGTCAAAGAAATTTTGGGAATTTCTACAGATTTCACGACAATCTCTCACAGAATGTTACAAGATTTTGGTTTTTAAGGAGGTTTTGAAGAAGATTTCGAGATTTTTGACACTTTTAAAAATATTTAAAGATTTTGGGAAGTCATAAAAATATTTAAAGATTTTTAAAACACTTTCAAAGCTTGCAAACAATCTTTTGCTGTAGGCGTACGAAATTTGCGCAACTTGTAACCTACGAACCCCTACCCTGCATATCCCATTACCTGTATAGTGATTCCTTTATTTTCTGCTGTGATATGTATTGAACTTGGATTGATGTATTCTAATGGACTGGTGACGTTGATTTCCGGTTCCGGTGATGACGGTTCACTGAGCGGTTCATCTTTA
>JAQFYR010000482.1:0-12668 GCA_034694985.1 Campodea silvestrii
CATAACACAGCCACCACTCCATAGATGGCTCCACCTGTCCCAACAACTTCACCCTTCCACTTTTTTTTTATCACCCACCTGACAATCCACTTTTTCAAAAGATTTTCCCACAACTTTTCTAAATCCTAAGGTACAGTATGATTTACGATCGTAGTACTTGCATTGGCTAGCAGTAGTACACACTTGAGTAGTTCCGCTAACATATTCAACCAATCAGCGTTGAGGGAAGAAATATGTTGTAACCAATTAGAAGTCAGGTGCACACGAAAATCTGTGCGATACTAAAACCGCGCCAAAAGGGTTGCTTATATGGCTTTTGCTCTCGCCCTTACGCGGACGCAAGTGGTTAATTCCGTGATTGTGTGTTTTTTAATGTGCATTGACGAGTGACGTGCGTTTTACACGCGGTATTTTCGGTTTTTTCGTACGTTGTGTATGGACAGGTTAGTGACTCATTCAGGAGTTGGAATCACTTAGGGTAAGGTTCATGTGTGATACATGCGTTAATGTTTTTTGAATATTTAGAATACATGTAATTTTTGAAATTTTAGCGGAATGGAATTTATTTCTAGATTGAAATGTATGACAGAAAATGTTCAACTAATATGATTAATTGAAGTTATGTAACAGAAATCTTATCAATTAATAAAAATGTAAGACACGCATTGTTGTCCTCTGTTGCGATGTTTCGCGGTTGCAAATGTATTTATAGGGACTATGTAAAATATAACTTAAGGTATTATGTTAACCCATTATATTACTTATTAACCTGTTTGCCTCACGTAATTATTACTAACAGTGGAACGTCCAAAGAAAATGTATGTTTGATTTTAAATAAATAAAAGAAAATCAATACCTGTAGGTTAATGCATAATATTGAATTTAAATATTTAGTGTTTAGTACTTAAAGAATGTAATTTAATAATTGTATATGAGCAATATAATTTCCGTATTTCGCCTATATTCGAAACAGTTACTCCCGATAATATTTCGTTAAAATTTGAAATTATATTTTAAGTTAGACAACGATAAAAATAAAAATTATTGTTACTAATTTCGGTTTATTATTAAACCATGGAAGAGACACCACTTTAGTTGTACTGTCAAAATGAAATTTACCAACTTTAATTTTCGTCGACTTCGACTTAATATTTGCATTGAATGAAATCAAAAATTTCAATCTCCGTATTATTAAAGTGTATCTTAATTTACAGTTACAGAAATTTTCTCACATAAGCATTCGAAAACATTCCGTATTACATCGAACCCTGTGATTAAAATAATATCCCATCAATTTACTTTAACCATAGCATAAATAATTGAATAGCTAAAATATCTTACTTTGAAATTAGTGAATACGCCAATTAATCCGGTAACTGGTTATAAACGGATTAATCGTTACGAAATCTGTAACCGATTGATCGTTTTTTTAAATACATTATATTCGTGTTTTTTGGTCAATTTTACAATTGCAATAGAAGTGTTAAGTAGCGATCGAAAGGTCTTCGATCGACAATTTCAAAAATGTAAAATACTTGCCATTACGATGTGTGTGTCAAGAGTTATTTATAAAAAAAACGGAAAAGTATCTGCTGTGCGCATTTTCCGACATTTCGTTTTTGTTATAGCATCGACTTTTATATTGGACTAAATAATATTGATAGTTCAAATGATACATTATAAGAAACTGATAGGCTGTTTTGAAACCTCACTTTTAAAAAGAAGATCTGATTGACATTATTTGGTCAATAACCATTTTTGAATAGAGCGCAAAAACACCACAAAAAGAAACAAAATATAGTTTCCAAAGCTTTCGATATAATATCAAAATTACATATTGTTCACTGGAGAAGCAAAAAGTACAAAATTTACAGAAATATTGTAAAGTTTACTTTGTCAAATGAAGGTTCTAACTTTAATATTTTTGCCGACGTTTATATCCAGGATCGGAGAAAGAAGATCTAACGAAATGCATGTTTTCGGTCACCTTTTACGTCGCTGATATTATGCACAATATTATGTGTCGCATATACTATTTTTTCGCCTCCTTCCGCCCTTTGAAATGGTGTATACCATATATTTATACGACTTACGGAACTGAAAATATATCAGGTTTGAAACAATGTGAAGATTTAGGAAAAGAAGAAAAAACGTAATAATTTAACAGTAACCGTTTACTATAGCCGATTAATCGGTTACAAAAATCAACCGATTATGCTGGATTCACCATTTAAAATATCTCTTACAGTCTTACATAATATTTACATTAAGATATTAACAAGAAAATAATAACTATAGTTACATTCCGTAGAACTATTCAACACATTTTCCAATCAATCTCATTCCCGAAAAAATTTGATCGGAGCACACCAGCACAACAATTCACTCCGCATCGCACCGCGTTTATTAAACCCCATCCTTCCCTCTGGAGCAATATTTCAACCGGACTCGAACTCGCCCCATATATTACAACCGAAGTCCATGTCATCTATAAATAAATAATGGACAATTTACTCTCATAATAAAAAAGAACATATTCTTTCTCAAAGATAAACTTTTTCTACGCTGAGCTCCAACACAATGCATATTGAATTGATTATTCTTGGGCGGCCGACAGCCTAGCGCGATATCACTCAGCGGGGATCCCATACAAGGATATATTTCTGTTTTTGAAGTCGGCAACTAAGAAAACGGACAAGTTTATGAAATATTCTTCCTTTACGCGAAAATCGGAAATTTGTGGGGAGCGACGTGATGATAGTAACATATGGACCGTGGAATATGAATTTTAAGATTTTTTTTTTTTTTTTTTTTTATCTACGGGTTTTTTCTTTTTGTTCGGTTGGAATGATAATTTTGTGTGAAATGCACCACCACTGTTAGGTTTTTTGTGATTTATGAAATCGAAGGTAATTACAGTTAGGCTTATACTTTAATATTTATATTAATAATAATTATAGTCAATATGAATTTCGTTGATATTATTGACACACAAAATAATATTCTTTTGCTTGTTTTCTGCTGATTCGGAAATTACTATACGCCATTTTCAATTTAAGTAAATTGGCATATTTCATAATTTAATTTGAAATGTTTAGAATCCTGTGACATAGTAAGCTAATTATTCTTGTCGGATGTGCTAAGTATTTCATTGTCCTGATAAGTATTGCTTTGAAAATGGAGTTATAGGACATCTCAAACTTTAGTAGATATAATAATCAGTGGATACAGCAATGAAGCGTGTACTATTATTAGTTTCTAACATTATTAATATTAGTAAAGTTGGTGTTTTTCCTTGTAAAAAAAACTCTACTACTTCTTTATTTAACTCAGTTGGCAATTACACGAACAATTTGAAGGTGTTTTTTCTGCAAACATTGGGTCTGGGCATCCAGTGATGAAAGCACTCTTGTATTAAAAATATAAATAAATATAATAAACACCTTCATTATAAAATTTCAAATCTGGGAATGGTATAATACATACGAGAAATGTTTTAAAATTTAAGTGTTCGAATAAAGTGATAAGAAAGTACTTACGTTCTTAGTCAATTGAGAATATCATTAATAATGATCAATATTTGTAAATCCCCTGTTAAATTCCCAGAACACTGTAAGTATATTATCATACTACAGTTGTTAATCTTGATATTCCGTTATTAAATTTAATTAAGCAGAAAAGATGCCTAAATCTAATCCCATACGGTATACAAAACCGTATCATAAAATATTTGTGAAATTCAATCTTAAACAATTCCCTATACAAAAAAAACAGTTTCTGCTGTGATAATGAAATATAACACTTTTCTTGATTAAATAGGAAACTGATTACTCCAAAAGGTCAGCAAATTTCTCATAACAAAAAACTCCCAAACTTTTCTTTTTTGCACTCTTGTATGTACACATTCTTATAAGAAAATAATTTGTTTCTGTGAATAATAAGCTCCAACTTAATATTATGCTTATAGAGAAGTATAATATTGTAATTAGTTGTTGTAATGCCCAATTTCTTGATGGTTCCACTTGATAAAATGTATTCGCACTTAAGCCGATCTGAAGAGAGGTGTGCGCGGTACGGTAGAATATGAACAGGATGTAAAATAAGGAGAGGGTTTTTGTTTCTCCCAGAGTTGATCAGATATTGTCAATCTTTTTTACTCGGGTATAATATTAATATACATCAATGTTAGTGCTGTTATCAAAACTGGCATAATTTTTATTACTTGCATGTCATTGTTAATGTCTTTTTCAAAGTTCCTTGTTGTTTGAATCGCTCAGTATATTTAGTTAAAGGAAATGTCAGAAGTTCTGTCTGACTTTACACACTGTTGCATACGATTCTGACACAGCGCTTGCGACATTAAAACAAAATTTGTGGTTGCAAGAATATCGATCAATTTATTTGGTTATGTTATCTGTCGGAACAAAAATTGAAGATACAATGTATTTGTGTTTTATTTGCTGTAACTTAACGTATCCAAATTCACAAATGGCGAAAACGTCGTCAGTTAAAGGTGTATGACGAATCAGTCGGGGGTCCCGGTTTCCCTCACAAGTTATTTTCCATCCTTCCTTTACCAGCGGGTTAGGAAAAGAGAAAGTAAACCAAATGTGTTGGAAACCGATTGAAATACAGTATACGGTTACGGTTCATCCAAAAAGGAAGGGGTTGTCTCTTCCCCATGATATTTGAAGGAGGGGAAAAATAAAAAATGTGGTGGAAACTGAGACCCCAGACTGATTCGTCATCGTCATATTCACAGTCATTGAATATTAGAGAACCAGTCTTTTATTATTTGAAGCTATATATAGCTTGTCATTTCAGTTATTTTACCGCTTCACTCAAAAACAGCATAAGAACCGTTGTTATAATTTCACGCGTGTATTTTTAGCTACTTCGATATTACAAGCACTTAAAAATACACAGTTTGAAATAGACAGTTAAAAATACACGGTATACTGTAACTGTGACAAAAGTAACATTATAAGTGTGACAAATTTAACGTTAAAAGTACGTCAAATTAAGCGTTATAAATGTGACAAATTTAATGTTAGCAGTGTGGCAAATTTAACGTTATAAATATGGTGATGTTATAAGTGTAAAACATTTCATTTCATCCATTTATCAGTTTTTTCGGCAATATCAACAGCACATCTCTGGCCACAGTGGAATTGTCACAGCAGAATTATATTATCAAACATGAAAAGAAATTAAATAGTATTTTAGTTCAATCAATTAGAAACCCCTTAAACTTACTCAGATAAAAAAAATGACAAACTAAGATAATACCCCCTTTCAATTTTCCACAAATACAGTACCGTACTTCAAAACCCCATCATACTGTACTCACAAAACACAAACAATAAGCCTTCCGTTATAACCATACCTTTCACAAAAATCTGAACAATTTTTTCCTTTGCATATTTTTACCGTCCACATATCTTGGGGACCCTCTGCCCTTTTTGAAAGTAGCCTGAGGTATTTATTAAACAGACTACAATTATCTTCAGCCCTGTAATTAGAGCTGTTGTGTTTCTTTTTTATCAGATATAATAGAGTATATCAGCTTAAGGCCAATGAATATATGAACAGAGAGAGTACGACTTAAGATATGTTGGTGAGATATTGGTACTTTAACATATAGACATTCAATGTTGAAAGTTGATTTTTTGAATTTATGGGTTTTTTATGTTCAGAGGATTTAGTTTGGAAAAGTGATTTTTATCTCGGAGGGTATTTATGACTAATTTGGTTCTATGGTAGTGATTAATTTATAATTAGGCCTCGGGAGTTTGGATTTTTATGGTAAATTTTATATTGTGGTGTACGGTACTCGGGTTGTTCCTGATTAGAAACTCGTACGTATATTTCCTTTATTTATGGTATTGAAATAAGTATTGGTAAATTCCCCTTTATTTACGGTAAGGTAGTTATATCACAGTTTGCAACAATTTTCATTCTTGTATAGTGAAGCCTGGTTCACTATCCATTCATGTTAACTTCAGATTCTGACAATTTATAAATTTTATATTTCATCTAGGAAAATTATTCAATCATCAATTTTATATAAAATAAAATATGTGTAAAGATTTAGATTCACTCCTTCTTCTTATTAGTGAAAGTAGCATTGCAGACATCAATAAATTTTCAGTTTTCCAATCAGATATTTTTTTTCATAAAGTTTTGTAATAATAATAATAAAGCATGCTTAGCTTTTGAAAACTTTTTACTGACAATGCTAACATTGTCACAAAATAGCGTGCGACCAATACTGGATACAACGAAAACGATTATTAATGAAATTTTATTATTTTCTCAAACAGTATCTATACGTGAAAATTCTTTTTATTTCCTTTTCTTTCCTTTAGTTAAAATATAAATGTAATTTACTTTAAACTTTGATCTCTTTTTATAATATCACAAAAATTAATAGAAATATTTTTTTCAACATCTAACGGCAATATTATAATTTCGAGAATAAAATACTATTAAATGTGCATTTGGTTACATAATTATATAACATATAAAACAACGCTTACATGTTACCACAAGAATTCAAAATAACAACCCAAATTCACGGTATTTCTAATTTATTTTGAAGTTTTGCCTTGTATCAAAGAAATCTACGCAAAAACGTTCGTAAAAGAAAAGAATAAAGAGCAAAAAGGTATATCTAGACATTTCGAAACAGCTTGAAATTTAACGTGTCTATTTAGTAAAGCGTAAATATCAAAACTTTACAGTCTTACCAATCATACTTTGTTTGCAATATCGGTATCTCATAATCATAATTGTGTATACTTTTTTTTATATCTAACTCTTATCAACATAAATTACAATCTCTTTCACAGAAACTATACCCCTAAAAATAAAACAAGAAAGGATGAAACAAATATGAAGAAGCTCCCTATTATCTTCCGAGTTTCATTATTAAATATAGAACTGCTATTCACTTATGAAAACTTTAATTATAATTTCTAAACATCTTAACAATAGCCACTGTGTAATTTTAGTTCTTTGTTATTCTAATGCAATGCGCTATTGTTCTCGAAATTTCAGACCTCAGGCACGGCCGTTTTTGAAATTTAAAATAACAAAAAAGTTTGTATGCTTTAATTACACATATAAAGAAATATTATTAATTGTATTTGTATATTTACTTCCGTATCTGGAAATTAACATTACAAATTGATAAAAGTTTGCAACTATAATCGTGACAATAATAGCGATTAATTAGTCTAGCAAAACAAATTACATAAGATTATATGACTTAAATTATTACAGCACTTATTTGTATTACAAAGATATTCTATTATTTAAGAACATCTGCAACTATAATGTATGGCGTGTGTAGGAATTGAAAAAGTACGTTTTGAAATATTATTTTTAGCTTCAAATTGATTCATTTCATTGTTTTCCATAGTTGAGGCTTCATTTGGCTACAGTATACGAAATCGCTAAATAACATATTTTAAGTTGTACGATTATGCTATGAAAGTATAGATAAATTTCATTTAATTATGCAAAGACGATTACATTGCATTTGGTCATACAATACTTTTTTCTCTCAATGGAAATGTTATTTCTGGACACGTGATCACCTTATTTGCAAGTACGTGAATTGAATTTTTCAAACTGACGGCCGACTAACAGATAACAATTGTAGCTGAACATATACAAATTTTTATTGCATAATTTACAATGTTACTGTAGATTTAACTGCATTTCTTATTATTCTTTAATTCATAATTTTCTAATAGTGTAATTTTGACTGCGTGCTATGTGCGTACGTGCGATGAGCGTACGGGGGATTATTATTGTGTGATGTGCGTACAAGATTATAAACCTCCGTGTTATGTGCGTACTGCAGGAACAAGATATCTTTTTAATTTCACAGAAGCAACTCTCCTTCCCAGTTTATCAAGGCTTAGGACTGACAGTGTTATAGAACAAGGTCTAAAATTCCTTAAAATTACAAGTATAATGAAACATAAAAATACTTTGCCTGGGACAACCTTCAAAGTCACTCGATATTTTGATAAATCTTAATGATCGAAGACAACTAGACAGGTCACAGGTCAGCAGTTTGTCGATTTTTTTATAGAACATTTCTCACATGGTCACCATTCTTCAAATATATATTTTTCAAAAATTTTGATGTTATTTCCTTTTCTGTTTTCACCATTTCAAGTTAATATAAAAGTTATATAATATTATACTTTGTGTAGCTGTGATATACGTTAAAATGTTATTATTAGTGCTATTTAAACATAAACTGGTTAACAAATTCGTATGATTTGTGTGAAATCACATTTGATAAAATGAATTGAATATAGGTTTATTTTAACTCAAGCAGTATGTTCGGAAGTCCAAATAGGCTCATTACTTAAGTAATTTAAGTACTAAAAACAGTAATAAATTACACTGTGAAATTATTTTGAGCGATTTCATATTACTTTTAGGATCATTTCTGTTTTGTGCGCACAGAGCACGGTTGACATTTCTGTGTACGCACATCGCAAAGGTACGCTCATCGCACTTACGGCCGTACGCACATAGTACGCCACCGAGCAGATAACAATTATAGCTCAACATATACAGATTTCTATTGTATATAATTTACAATGTTACTGTAGAATCTTACACTGACTAGATTGTGTTTCATCATAAATTCATAATTTTCTAATAGTGGAATTTTGTATTCTAATAAACTCAAACGAAACTTCCAACTTAATATTGTTCACCTATGTACAGCACTTTTGACTTTTCACATTTTAAAAGTAATAGCCCTACTTCTCAATTTTTTTTGACGCGGTAAATTGGCTAAGCATCAAACCTGTGTAATTTTTCACTTCTGTTCTCATCGAAAACAAAAAATTATCTAATTTCAACCGTGTAATTTGCTTTTATTACTAATTCTAAGCCTAATTAGTATACCAATAATTACGCGCCCAAAGCTATATTTTATGGTTAAGAGAAAAATAACTGTAAAGAATCAATTTAAATTAAAAAATCGGATGAAATTTTACAACAAAAAAGTATGAAATTTGTAAACTGTCAAGTCATAGTAGTGCTCATTTTCTGTGCAATACTGCATTAAATATTTGTTTTCACAAAAACACAAAATTATTCTACAATTTTAGTTTTATTTTCAAGGCCAAATCAGAGAAATAATGACACACCAATTACGATACGTAAAGTTGCCAGTAATGATCCCATACGCATTTCTGACCATGAAAAAAATTAATGGATTTTTTTTTCTTCGTTTATCGTATTAACTGCTTAGGCAATTTAGTACTCAAAACATGGCTTAATAACTTGTTATAAAATTATAATAAGGATAATTTTTTCACTCGTTTGATTTCGAGATTGAAAAGTAAAATAACCATGAAATAGACCTGCAACTATGAAGTATGTGGTTAAAATGTCAGCTAAAATTGCAACACTTAAACTTCAGATTTTATTAAAAAGAAAAAAAATAGTATACTGTCAATGTGTTATCGGAATATAGGTCTAACTTTCAGTTTTTCCAATTAATTTGTCTACAATATTTTTCTAACATTAATACCGTAAATTTATGCTGTAGTAACTGGGACTTTTTGTGTGTGTACAAATATTGAAATACAACAATTATGCCGTAACTGATGAGATGATCTTTGGCCACAATTTCTACGAAATATTGTCGAAAATTACTGTTCGATACACGTAAAATATATAATTAAAGAACAAAACTCATCTATAATTATTAATTTTCTTCATGGGGCTTAGTGGAACACTTTCGATAGGGCGAAAAAAAAAAAGAGCTCAAAGACACCAAAAAAAGAAGCAAAATATAGTTTCCAAAGTTTGCGATATAATATCAGAATTATATTATATTTTTCACTGGATAAGAAAAAAGTTTATTGCAGTATGTATTGAATAACTTCTGAAAGTATTGTACGATTTTGCTTGCCCAGTGAACAAGATGTAATTGTAATATTAAATCGAAATCATCGGAAACTATTTATGTTTTCTTTCTTTTTGTAGTGTTTTTTTTTTAACTCTTCTTAAGATGGTAATTACATATAATTGTTGTTTTTAAAAATCAACAAATTCCTTTATTGCGATACGTTTCTATACACCAAAATATATTTCAAATTGTTTTTCTTCTAGACGAAAATAGTTACGAATGATCACATATTCGTAAAGGTATATTGCAAAGATAAGCTACCAACAGTTTAATATAAAATTACTGCTCCTAGCAAAGTAATATATTATCGTAATCTTTTTTTTTCAAAATCTTGTTGTAACATAATCATACTTGGTTTTAAGTAAAAATTAGTTACAATTGTTTAGTATCCAATTATAGCAGCTCGAGTAGCAGGTCACTACTATACAACTCAGCAATTCGCGACGTCGCTCGTCTTTCATAATAATACACTGCCACTTTAAATTTGTTTTGGAACAGGTAAAACTCATCGTAAATCAATATATAAATCTTTATTATTTATGATTTTTATTATTAGAGAATGCAGAGCAGTGTTGTTTCAATTGGCACAATTGTACAAGATCTGGCACATTCGCTTCCCACTTGGTACGCTGACACCCCTTTGTGGCATCTGGCATTATTTTGAAAAAGCTGGTACAATTTAGTACATTTCCCAAATTCACATATTTTGGTGAAATATTGAATTATAATCGTCAAACCCTGACAAAATATTTAATTTATGGCATCATGATTTCGATATTCTATTGCTTTTTCTGCTGTTTTATTGAAAAGGACATGAAAAATCATTTATAGTATTGTATTTTACTACAAATTCTATAAATCACAGTTGAAAAGAGTAAATGTTCGCACTTTTATGTTTATTTAACTTTAAGATTGGTGAAAAATCGATGGAAATGACATCTGGTAAAAGAATTTCCAGTCTGGTACATTTTTTTCAGAAAATCTGGTACAACTTGAGAGTTCCTCTGGAACAACACTGATGCAGAGTGCAGAGAATAATGAAAATACACACAATTTTTAGCCTTCTTTGCAAACTTTTATTCCAAACACTTTGGGACGAACGGTTTCAAGGTCTGAAACACATCTTCGGGTCCTAACTGAATATAATCGCAGATACAAAATTAACTCTGCATATCTGCGATTATATAGTGTTGGAAAACTCGATCACCCTGAAGATGTGTTTTTAGAACACGAAACCCGTCGTCCCAAAATGTTTTGAATAAAATTTTGCAGATAAGGGTGAAAATTGTGTATATTTTCAACATATTTGTGATTTTTTTCTGAAAATAGCGTTGAAATAAAAAAAAATAGAAAATTTGGGATGAGATTTTTGTCATCCTTGTCTGTCAGAAAGATTAAATTTTCATTCTCTTGTTTGTTTTAGGAAGTTTGGAATAAAGATTATACAGTATAAGCCCATGGATATTTCTCTTAAACTGATAATCAATCTGTGAAAAGATATTTATTTTATAAATAATAATAGAAAATACCTAAAATAAATATCTTCTTGATAAGAAACGATTTCAAATTAATCATAATATATTGATTGTTATTAAATAAAATAACACAGGAAGATATTTGGTTTAAAATATGTATTATTGGGTGAATACTTTATTTTAATTAGTTAATATTATTTGAGAATATTATAAAGTATGAAAAACACAGTACAGTAACAACTCTGCTAACACAAGTACGTAACATATCTGAAGTTTATATTTCTGTTCGCAAATCCATTCTCCTGTAGTGTTTATTAGTTCAAACTGTACGTTATTTAAGGCCTGTTTCGTGCCATTTGCAAATTTATGAATGTGATTCAAATATTCAAGTCAAAATGGAACACTTTTACTCGTCGGCGTCCGCAGGGCGGTGCGATGCGAGCGCTTGCCTCCCACCTGGACCTTTTAGCAACCAAAAAATAGGGAAAAGATGTAAAAAATCAAAATTTCGGTAAAAAAAATTCCTTAAAAAGTACACTTTTGGTTATACAAAAAAGAAAAAATTGCCCTCGCTCCAGTTTCGACTTCGCAATCAGATACCATCATGCCCCCCTCCCTTTGCATTTTTCTTATGCGACCCGCCTATGCCATTCATATAAATATAATACATCACGTTGTTTCCATTAGAATATCGAATTTCATGTAAACTAAAACACAGATATTAAAGGTAGTCTCACGCCATATTAAGAATAGTCTAACTCTAATTAATTGATATTTATTTTCATTAATTTATTTCAAAAATTTATAAAAATGATCAATTTAATTCCACCCAGTCGTTTAAAAGGGATTGAGGTTTGAGCTTTTTTGCAACTGGATGTCGATGACGTCATTAAAACGATTTTAAATAATATTACCAAAAGGCCCATTTTTTTTTTTTTTTTTTTTTTTTTTTTTTTTAGAAAATCATAGAATAAATAGACCTACCTGGTAGTAGGCCTATTATTTGTTTCGTATCTATATTCTCAGCAGAAGAGTTTATTGGTGGAAGTCGATAACGTCATTACTATTTTCGGTAAGTCATAACTCGGAAATGGTATGATCGAAAAAGTTTGTTTTTTTCGCTTAAGGTCATTGATGATTCTGCACTGTACGAGAAAAAATATCAAAGCATTTAAATTTATCAGATTCTACCTTTAACTAGGGATGCCGTCGATCCGATCTAAAAGATCGAGATCGGATCGGAT
>JAQFYR010000483.1:0-12660 GCA_034694985.1 Campodea silvestrii
GTTCATCTGCCAAAATCTGGAATAAATGAAATATAAAAATGCATTCATGCACTTCTCTTATTTGGGTAATGAACTTGAACAATAATATTCATGAATGGCGTAACAAATTCACTGTGCGTTGTGCCCATCAGCCCCAGCAACAAGTGAATTATGGTTTTGTTTAATAATATTTCGTGTCGACAGCAATTTTCTTTCTTTTTTTCTTTTCGTGTTGCGAAGGGCATGTACGGCGGAAGTAGGAAGAACCAAATGTGAAATTACATTAGAGTGGAATGTCTGTTTGTTGCTACTGGTTACCGCAGATCCATTGTTGATATCAGTCGACAATTCGTTGGGCTGAATACATATACCCTCCACTGACATGTCAATTTCGTTATATTGCCTGCTGCTGCTGAAGTTTTGTGGTTTTTAGAGGAACTTTATTCTCACAGAATATTCACAGACCACCTGTATCATGAGACGCGTTTTACCCATTCCCTGTGATTTGGAAACAAATTAAGTTCTGATCCATGGGAAAATTCGATCGTAAAAGAACAATAAACTTAACAGTTTGTGTTCAAGGAACCAATCATTCACACAAAATGATAAATTTGTGAATGAAATAAAGAATCGAACGTTTCTGTGGTTACCGAACATTCGATCTTATAATAACAGATTGGACCCAGCAGGACAGATTTATGATGGGGACACTTGCCTCACAGCACGCACGCGGAGGAGATAGAGGAAAAGAAATCAGCGAAGAGGAAAAGTGAAAAAATAAAAGAAAGTTCAAATTGAAAAAGGATTTGCAGAAAAATAAAATCAATGCAGTAATATTGTCGAATATTTATTTTCGCAAATGATAACAAATGTTATCTCCGGATCTGAGGATTTCAGAATATGGGAAAACATAACTAACGTCCTGATTTTGCTGGTTTGCCAGGGTAGAGTGTGAATCGTGATAATCAGGCGTGTCTATAGTACAAAATTGCTTGTAAAATAGTATTAGCCAGCATGCCTGCTAAGCACGATTCATACCCTGTCCGAATGAACCAAAATCTGGATCTAAAAGTGAACACCAAAAATAAATAATCTAAAGGTACTTTTTGAATTTTGTGTATATTAAGCAACACGAGTGTAATAATGTACTGTATTGTTTACGCACAGCATCCGATTGACATTCATTGTTCCCCTTTGGTTAAAGATTTTCTTGCTAATAAGGCTGAATTACATACCTTTTAACTTACTGAGTGACCGTTTAGAATTTCTATTTATATGAAGGAATCAGTACTATTAGAATAACATATGCCAGAAGTGCCTGGATGCTGGGTGCTTTGTCCGTAATTTCTGGTATCAAAACTAATGGGAATTAGGGAGGATTAAATGTATATTATATTTTTCATATCTATTTGTGTATTTATTGTATGAATTTTGTTTCAGATATCGATGAATGCGCAATACCTGAGCTAGCTGCGAAATGTGTCCCGAACGCTGAGTGTTGTAATCTTCCAGCTCATTACATCTGCAAATGTCTCCCTGGATACGAAGGGGAAGGAGATAAACAATGTCTCGGTAAGAGCAACACAACAAATACGTTTTCAATTGCAATTCATTCAAAAGAAATTCTTTTTGAATTTCAATATACGAAACAAAACAAAACTGATGTTTCAAAAATCCAGTAAATTGTATATCTTTTGTGCGGTTTAGAGCATGAACATAATTTAATTGTTCTATGTTGCATTCGTGAGTTTCGAATTCTCAAATGATAATTTTTTGACAAGAACATCATATTTGTTCCTTTTTTTACATCAAACAAATAACTTTCCTCCATTCTGTTCAAGAAAGGTAATACTTACCACTAAATTTAATTATCCGTTTTTTCGCATTTTCTTGAAGTTTTTTATTTCTCCCATCCCTATGACAACATCATTGTTTAAAGTCTGGGCGGTTACTTTGTGAGCAGCGCAATGAAAGTAGCAATTAGCATTCTTGCCAGCATTTTTCTCTAATTACAGCAACACCGATGCTGCCCTGTCCACAATGTAGAATTTATGAAACATGAACTACAACCATGCACCGCACCAACTTTTAGTAATAACTAAATAAAAATAATACTTACCCTGACACTTCAATTCGAAATTGAGAATTCGATTATTTGTTCATTTACTTACCATATACTCGTCTGTAACTTATGACATCATATATTAAACGGAACATTTTAACAACCTTGAATAATTTACATTATTATACAATATGGTGTAGGTGCAATTTAAAAGAAAAAAGAACTATTTTTTGCATGTGAATGACTGCATCATGAATATTACAGCCTGAAGCGCGTCTGCCTCATTGCTATAATTAGATGCGGAATTCATTGTCCAAACAACTTTTCTTCCCTTCTCGCGCGAACATCTTTCCCTTTCTGAGAGTGAACTGTTATTAATAAAGACGTTATTCTGTGACGGGAATGCTTGGAAAAATAAGTGCTTGGTAATTGAAGCTGCGATTTTTCTCAGAGAAAATTTATACAACGTTGCATTTATTATTTGTCATGCTTGTCAGATATTTTTGTGGAGATTTTAATGAACGTGGGGGTAATGAGTGATTTGCAATATTTTTGTCGGAATTATTTTCAGGGTGAAACTCATTATTATTATTATGAGAGATATTATATGTTATAAATAAGCAGGTTCAAGTATGCACGCTTTGAGTCTGCTTAATTTAGATAAGGGTCTTTGTATCCTCTTCGTTTTTTGTAATACTTATTTTCGCAAATATCGGTAGCAAATGAGCAGCAAGTGATGTAAAAAGTTGCACATTGGAAATCGTGGTATTATTCAAAATAACTGAGTTTTTGTAAGGGTGCCAATTTAGTATATTTTTTTCATTATTAATATAATAATCTGCCATCTTGTTAGATCTATTAACTTCTTTGACAATGAAATAAAAATACGTATATTTGTTCGATCAACATAGCCTACCGTTGTAAATCGTCGGAATGATCCTCGAAAAGTTTAATCTTTTTACCATTGTTATAAAAAGTAACTCAAAATAATAATCTTTTGAATTGTTCCTCTTGATAAATAAAAACTCCTGCTTTTAACAAACTCGCAAATAAACAATTTCCGTTGCTAAGCTGCCAATTCGAACTATTTGCAATTCCAAATGAAAAAAAAAACGATGGAGTTGAACATCCTACCATCCCATTATTTACAAATATCCGTGCAATTTTTCCATTTATTTTATTTCGTACCGGCATGGTGGCATATTTTCTTTCGGTCGATCTTTGTTTTAAGGGTGGAATTACTGCAATACCATCAATTTAATGTGATCAATGACAAATAGTCGTTCGGAAAGTCCCCACATGGGGGCGGAAATTTTCTCAAAGGATCTTGAGGAAAGTATCGTTTATATAATTTTGTCATTGATGATATCGTGATCTAGCGATTTCGCGATCAAGGACGAAAATTAATAGAAGAAGAAAAAAAAGTTAAGTTTTTCTTTTCAACGAAAGCAAAAGTAGATGCAAATGCGATTTATGAACACTAGTTATATAACAAGTTCTAGGGGATTTACTTCTTTTGTGCAGTACCATAATAACTTCAAATTTCCGGAATCCTTGTAATAAGATGAAAAATGTTTGTGGTAGTCGTGATTCTAAAGGTGAAAAAAAAAATTCATATTAATTTTATTATTTAGAAGTTGTTATACGTACACATAAATTTTATATATATAAAAATTATGTTTCAAATTAAAACTCTTTTTAAAATGTACCATAAAAAGAATTGCCGAAACTTGCGTTGCACAGCAACAGAAAAAATTCCAGAGAAATTAATAAGGCTAACTTAATTTTATTAATTTGAAGTTCTTTCTGCTAAGCAATATACGTTATTAGTCTTGCATAACGTATCATTAATAATAAACTGTATTGTATATATCTGAAAAATTACCGTAATAAAATAATATATTTACGAAAACAATTACATTGTATTAGGATTACACTAGAATCCATGAAGTGCTCAGCACTCCACCACTTCAGACCCTGCAAATACCTTTTTCTGTGAATATCGAAAAGAAAAAAAGTTAACGCCGTTGTTTTATCGAAAATCTCGCGCCCTCGGGACCCTTATTGCTGTGAATCCTGTTCCAATACAACAAGTGTTGTTCATTATTATCCTACGTAACTACGTACCCTCATCAAGGAGTGATTATACTTCCTTTTCGTGCGAAAGATATTATTTTTAAAACCTGATGGTGTGGGATTGTTGGAAATTCCGATTGTTATGTCAAAGTTAACAAGCAAAAAATAGTAATAAAAATCAAATAACAACACCGTGGGTGCAAGCAAAACACACTCTGTTTCTGATTTTTTCCCTTTCCATTGCGAATAGCCTTCCTGTTAATATTTGCTGGGAAAAAGTAAATCAGGAAAAGCATAGGAGAAATTCAAAATGTTGGATCATCAGTACTATAAATAGGAAATTTGTGTAGATTTCGCGCAGACAAAGCCATTATTAATAATCACCTTCAATATATTATTCAAAATTTTGTTGATATTATACAATACTTTCTAGATTCGCTGAATGATAAAAAGAAATTCATATTAAAATAATAATAAAAATAGTGTGTTCAAGTTCGATAGAAAAATGTGTAGCTGTGAGCCTGTGACGTCCGACAATGCTTTTAAAATACTTTGCTGCATGAACAAAAGAAAATTGATCAGAACATAAACAATATATTTAACTGAGTAGACATTTATATAAAAATACCATCATATTTTCTTTGAAACTGGCTACAAAAATTAACTATCAAAACACCTATGTGAGATCCATTATATTTAGTGAGAAAACACAGCATTACAACTGCTTATTTTAACCCTAAATAATTCACCTGTATCACTGCTGCATGTAATATTCTCATTAATATAAGGAAAAAATTTCCTGCTGAAAGTATGTAAGTATGTCATGATTGTTTATTTGCAACAGTCGTGATTGGAGAGAAGAAAAAAAACAATTCTCACCATTTTTTAATCCTTGGAATTCCACAAAATTAAATAATTTAGCCGTCAGTATTATATATAAAAAGATACAACACACAATAAAATATTAATATTAATTGTTTCCTATCGTGAACAGATGTCAAGGAGCTAGGAAGACATCTTATTGTTGAGCGTGTTCATAGTCAATCATAATGACGAATTTATTGCTTTGAAGAAATTGTTATGAAGTATTATTAGGCAGTATATTTATTCGTAAGTCGAAATTCCAAGGAAAGAAATATATAGGTTTTATAAAGGATAATTTTCTTTGTTAAACATGCGAACATTCAGTCATTATATGGTCAAGCGCAGATTCAAAGGGGCGGAGGAGAGTGTGCCTCCCACGAACTAAAGAAAATAAAGAAAAACATGAGTAAATTATTTAAATATTTCCTAATAATCCCCTTAAAATAGCGTATTTTTGGCTTCTCCCGAAATCGGCGGCTGGATCAACGATTGTTCATAGTGGAATTATTGATGGACGGGGAACAATAGGTGATCTAGTGACGAAATGGTACACTGAATAATTTATCTAAACTTTGATAAAAGGGGACAGCAGTGATTAGCCAAATGTTTGATTAAATAAGACAATAATAAACACATACTACGTCGAATCGGATCGGATTTTTCTTTACAATTGAGTTAAACGGGAGAATTTATTCCGATCCGACGTGACGTGCGTTCCATGGATAAGAGTGAATATGATATTTTCTGCTCGTTTCCGTTCCGATCCGATCCGACGTAGTGGGTGAAAAATTTAAAATATTATTTGATGAAAGAGGAGCAACAATACGCGTAATGAATAATGGAAAGGAGACAATAAGTAGACCAACGTTTTATGAAAGGGAACATTCATAACTTTGCTGTGTGTTGAAAAGGGAATGAATTCGTCCGCCGCCGGAATATTATATATTTCATCGATCCTTCCAGTTGAAAGCCGAATGCCCTAACAAGAGAGGAAATTGTCCACTAATCATTCTTCGGCTCATTACTTTTATCGGTCATCATCTTAAACGTGTAGATAATCTTGTGCAAGGCCTCTGAACGGAAGCAAGTGCGTCCTTTTTCTTCTTTTGGCCACATATCCTCTTCCACGGATGATAGAGCAACTCCTATTATTATCCTGCAGTTTCAACTCCCCCCTTTGTACCAAAAAAATTCACATCTTCGATATACTCGTATATATATATATATATAAAGAAGAGATGGCCTTGCTTGGCCTTGGATGCTTACAGGAGGACATCAACTCTTGTTCGTCGTTCATGCTTCATTGCAGATTATAGCGTTTGAAGGGAGAGAAATCTACAATTAGGATATCAGATGTTTTGATATATTAGACATAATGAATGGGTTTTTGTTTGTACATCTGATTGTCTTAGAAATTTGCATACAGTTGTTTACAATTTTAGGTGAAATAATCAACATGATTTTTTTTTAATATTTGGTGTTATTGATTCTTAGTGTTTGCAAAATATTTATGGCGATGAAAATGTTGAAGAAAAATTGAAGAACAATTTACTTTACTAGTTCTAACGTGATTTGAAATTTCTTTTGGTGTAAAAGGGAACAATATACAAAGAAATTTAACTAGAGTATAAAAAAACAAGGTTATAGCAACTTTTTGGGTCAGACATTTTCATATTTACGAGAAAACGTGGATCAGCAGTACTTTTACAGCTGTTAAGCCTATGACATAAAATTACGTGATCTTTACATAATTATTAAATTATTGAAGTTTTCCCCTTCCGATTATTGCTTCCAGCAGTGATTTTTCCCCAGCCAGTATGAGTACGTGTTGATTGCAGTTGCGCTATCGTCCTGCTTGATCCGTGTCTTATTGTGTGGTTGCTTGGCTGCTTGACCATTGCAATGGGCGTTAGGCTGGAACACACACACAAAAACTTCAAGGATATATTAAACATTAGCGATGAACAATCAGTGGAGGAGTAGAACTATTAATTAGGGAGCTGATAGATCAGGACAGAGATAATTGGATTCTGAATTTCATGGCGTCAGTACATGAGACACGAAAAGTCTAATGCAAATTTCGGTATCAAATCGTTTTTTTCTCATGGTGCTATTGTTTTATTTGTGAACTAGGGGAGGCCAGATCCTGCACTAAGTGCAGGAATGATTTCTGGGATACCCAATGATCTTTAAAACAAAGCCAGGTCGATTCTTTGCTTATGTAATAGATTGTAGATAACCCAACAGCAACAGTCAACTGTGATGGTGGCACAGACGCAGCCAGTTGATTCTTTGCTTATGTAATAGATTTTTGGAGAATTTATTTCTAACTAAATACACACTAACTTTCCTCTACTTTATACGTAATGGAGATATGTAGTTAATTACATTTTAAATAATCGGGATCATGAGATGTGACTCAGTTTAGGATTTTAGAAATGACAAATATTTTGAAATATTCGTTACATTATTATCACGAAGAAAATATTTGGGTTTGATTCCTTGATAACGTAGTCGTAGATTGAAACAAAATTGAGAAAAAAATTAATTGATTTCAATTTAAAACGAAAATGTGGAAACGAAAGGTGGAGAGTGAAATTTCTCAATATTTTACGAATGAATGCCGTTTTTCGTAACAGTGTAAATTTGTTTTAAAATTAATTTATAAATTGTTATTGCAATGTTTCGTTTTCATTCGTTATAATATCCATTCTATCCAATGACTTCTTTTTATTGAACTCGAAGGATGCATAAACGTCTATTCTGCTCTTTAAGGAACTCCTATGAACTTACGAATTGGTCACAATCACTGACAGTAAAGTTATGAAACTAGTGATTTATTTACATTTCCAATAATTCCCACAGCTTTAAAAATTGATTGAAAGGTGCTGGGTTCGATTCCCGACGCTGTATGATTTTTTGTGTTTTAAATTGTTCTTTAATTCAAAGCAACGATGCCTGCACTTTGGGTGTATATTTTGTTTATTACGAGTTGCCTCACCTTGTGCTTTTGTACTCGGAATTGGATCGATTCCGTCTGCTGTGAAGGAATCTGTATACTGTATCTATCTATCTATCCATCTCTGTCAATCCTGTGTAAAAACTATACCATAATTCGTATATATCATCTTTATTTCTATACTATCTTCATACAATGTACGTGAAATGTTTCATCTCTTAACTATAATTGTGTATTAATCCACATACATTTATTTCAACTTCAGAAATGGGATTAATGCACATTTCGAAGTATCCGGCAATGAATTGTAGTTCGCCTTCTGATTAGTCTGATTTTATTGAAAAACCTCACTTGCTTGTACAGATTTCATCGCGTTTACCAGCAAAATCGATCTGCGACTTTGACAATAGATCTGATTATAAATCCGCAGCCCACGAAATTGTCCAATCTCACTTCACATTTATGTCTTTGGAAGGGCGCATCCACGGCTTCACGCTCGATCAGTTCTGGAATAAGATCTAATATCATAGTTATTCATAGCGAAAGATAATTCCACCGCTGATTCTCAGGGAAATTGTTGATTCGGAAGAAAGTCACTTAACAATACTTTGAAATATTAATTCATCAGCGACGAATCTCTTAAACTAACATTGTTCACGAATCGTATCACAGCTATCAATTTTGAATATCTCTGAATGTTCAAGTTTATTTATGTATATCCAAAATAACTTGTGTTTGCCGCACTACATTAAAAGAAAAGAATCTATGAACACTTGAACAGTAATTTCAATTTCGGATCTAAAAACAAATCAGTGATTACTGCCCGTTCATCCAATGCTAAGACCATCTGCTGCATGTGCCTTCAATCAATCTAGTGGTCATTCTCTACCTTATCTCATGCTGCAACCATGCTGCTCAGTACTGCAACTGTTCACTGGTCATAAGGAACATTGCGCGCTTCCCTGCATGCGTGTAACTCCCTTGATGTACTGTAGGCAGTGGAGGTTAATGAACGCAACATGCTGCTGATGCTCTTAATAACACATCCGCATTTATGGAAGGAAGGAACTGGAAAATAAATATTTAAGAGGGTTATTTGCGTTAACAACAATTAACAACTCACAAAGTACCGTATTTTATTGCTCTCCAACTTTGTGCGTTGGGGCACTCTTGGTTGCCGTTCAGGAGTATGAACTTGGAATAATTATGGTCGGTGTCTCGGAGATATACCGAGGACCACGAAGATGCATTGTGGATTATCACGAACAGGCTTATGAAATGCTATTTTTTTATGCCAAATCCTTCATATGTATTTCTCTAAAATCTTAAAATACATTGTGCATGTTTATTGTCAATATTGTGTCCACTTCTGATTTTTTCGACGATCACACGCAATTAAAGCAAGAAAAGGAACTGAAGCTACGCGTAAGTGACTTGGCAAACTTGCTGGAATTAATGCTGAAGATAATATGGATTTAATTTGATTTACCTTAAAATATTTACTCTTAATATCGCTGTGGATCCTAAAAGTATTCGGAATGTTTTGGAGCCGTACCGGCGCCACTTCCAAACGGAAAAAATAAGAAGAAAAGGGAAATAAAAAATGAGAAAATTAAAAGATCCTTAATATCGCACCAAAACTGAATTTTTACTTTGAAAACGTAAAAATCCCTCCCTCGCTTTGTTCTGGCAATATTTTAGTATATATTTTTTTATCACCATTAATTGTACTACCCCCTGCAAAATTAAATCCTGGGTACACTATTGGAACCTTCAGAATATAAACCATCAGCAACTTAGTTCAGGTCTATCGCGCTCAATCGTAGGAAATCTTCTGGTCAAAGAAATATTTTTTTGCCCACAGGACGATCAGATGAAAGATGTAATAAAGGTCAAAGCTCTCAAAACTTCTCATCTTCCTAGAACTTCATTAAAATATATTTCGTCCCACATGAGAAATAGTAATTTGCATTTACAATATGTCAGCTCTTCTGACTAAAACTATGAGCTATACGGAACTGTGTAATGGGAAAAGGTTGAAACTCGACCATTGCCGTATGTAAAAGGGGGATTTGGTCGATTGGAACCACCTTCGTACCAAACGAAAAAGAAAGTAAAGTTGAAACTGGGAGAAAACTCAGAAAAGAAGACGTAATATCAAAACGGCATATTCAGTTTACTCCACTCCCCAAACGAAAAGATTAATTTTTTCGACCTTTAATGTTACTTGTTCCAATTCAATATTTCCATTACTTACTCGTCTCTACTCCAACTTCCTTCGTAAGACTAGGGTGAATTATCGTCTGATTGCATTTAGTTTTGATCACTGAAATTGATAAAAATAATAATTTTTTTCTGTACTCGAACTTCTCTTTAGCTAACATACCAATTTCTATTTATATGCTCACGAACTGTTTTGATCTTGGAGTACTTACTTCGTCGGTCAAATAATTTCTCCAGTAGCTGGAAGTAAATATAGTTTGCTAAATCTGAAAACATATTTACCGAGCTTTTAATTAAAATAGTTCGTCGAGTTTGCCAGCTACGATTTATTAAAAGATGGTGATTGTGGCATCGAAGTACATTTACTAATTCTTATTAAATGAATACTTTGCCTACGAATATTAAGAAATCAGTTTTGGCGTTTGCAGTGTGCTGTACCAGTATAACTGTGCCCCCGTGAAAAACACAAATTGGGGATAAATAACTGCTAAAATTAAAATAGTTAATTGTGAATAAAAAAAAGTACTTTATTGGAATGCTTACGAAATATTTTCCTTTGAAAAAAATTGAGTTTGAGGATGGGAACATTTCCAAAAGAAAACAAACATTATTTTCCCGGGGGCACAGATATTCTGGCAAGGCTGTATATCTATCCTACTATCCAACACCAGTTCTTTGTACAAATCTGACGTACTCCAACTAATCAGCCTCACCAACGATATCATGGGATATATCTGGGTAAATTTACTATTATTATTTCGAAATTTCAGAACAACCTATAAATCTGAAGTCAACTACTACGTTGCTTTGAATATTATTTCAATCTTTAATTTTTGTTGTTTCTCCCTCAGATATTGACGAATGCAAAGACACCGATTCCTGCGGCATCAACGCTATCTGTACGAACACGCCTGGAAACTACACATGCCACTGCAAAGACGGATACTACGGCAACCCATATGACGGATGCGTTGACATTAATGAATGCGCCATCGCTGCATCTTGCGGCCCTGGAGCGGAATGTGCCAATTGGGAGGGAGGTTTCCAATGTGTCTGTCCGGCTGGTAATACTGGTGATCCATATGCCAAACCTGGTTGCGTTGATATTGATGAATGTGCTCTTGCCGGAACATGTGGCGAGGGTTCGTTGTGTACGAATACGCCCGGAAGTTTCCAATGCGATTGTCCCCATGGATTTAGAGGAGATCCACATGCTTTGTGCAGAGGTAGGGACGGATTTTGACACTTTTTCGTTGTATAGTATGTTGTATATTAATGTACTAATAATGTAATAAATGTATAATTAATTAACATCTAGCCAGGTGACTAAATATATCAATATTTCGCAAAAAGTTCAAATTCGAATTTGTTGTTTAAACCAACTTAAAATAATTTCATTTCGTCGTAACAGTCGGTGTAACCTATTTTGACAAACAAGTGGCCATCTTTGATGTGGTTTCAGTTATTTCTGTGAACTAAAAAACAATTTAATCATCAATCTATGTTAAAAGAGGTTGAGAAATACTTGTTCCATGAGAACCTTCTTTATTTTCTTACTAAAATAAATGCAATAAGCTGAAATTAGCGAAATTGTTTTTGTTTCTTGTGGTAGCTTCTTTTGACCACAACTTGGTCATGAGTGTTCCCAGCACTATTGTTGCTTAGGAACGTGTTTATAGCAAAGCCAAGTAGAATAGTTGTTGTAAATGCTGGAGAATGTACATTACTTAACTTGCACTTGTAATAAGTTGAACTTCTTGTGTATATATTGTAACGAAACTAAAATATCTCACCAAATGTAAATTATATAAGTGGAAGACGAATATTTTTTCTGGAGAATGCCGTATTAAAATACGAAGGATGTATAGCACCCCTTTTGTACGACGTAAATACGGCATTATTTTCTCATCCGATCTGATTTAGGGGCACATTCTATAATTTCCGGTGTTATAGTTTTGCTTTATCCACGTTATTGAATACTTTTTGACTGTTGAAAGTGTACAGAAAATCAATAGCATGCAGCCGCTCACAGAAGACAGAACTAATATTCAGAATATTAAGGCCTTATAAAAGGTAGATTGCTGAATTAATTCAAGCTTTAGTAAAAAGAAAAGGAAAAGGGAGTGGACAAAAACAAAAATATAAAAACGATGCGTTCTTTTTTTTATTTTACAAAACAACATACATATTTTAATCCCGGGATTTTGAACTAGTGTTATCATACCTCCGAATCCTCCGTGTCGTGGGAGGATGGATACTGGCCGGATTGTAACATCTAGTTTTGACAAATAAAGTGGGAAAATAATAATTTTTTTCACTGAATCTCCCTCACAGCAAAGTCTACTGCCCTGTAGATAGCAACATTCACTTATAGGGATTATGCACTGTAGTAGCTCTATTACCTTTGCTGTTCGCAATAGTCGATAGACTCCGTTACAATTTTTTCACTATACAGAAAACGAGTCGTTTCTTAAAATATGACAAATAAGCTTGTAAG
>JAQFYR010000484.1:0-12651 GCA_034694985.1 Campodea silvestrii
CTGATAGTGATTATTTATTTGTACTTTCAAAGAGAAATGTAACAATTAAGCCAACATTTCTTAGAAGGGAGACAGGGTAAAAGGTAACAAGGTACTGGTAAATGAAATGATTGGTCTTACCAAGTATTTTTAATAAATTTTTCCTTGTATGATGTTTTCGTATTAAAATTCCCAAAGGGAAGCCTGGGTGTTAATTTAAATATGAAATTTGTATTGTAGTGCTGAATATTTTTAAAAAGTCATGGTATGGTAACCTTTCAATAGGCCTATTTTGTTATTTGAAAAGATACAAAACCTTTAAAATCCCAAGCCTTATTTCTCATATTTGGCAATTTTTTGCAAAAAAGAAAAAGTGTGCCATTGTACTACCCTAAATGAGACTAACTTGTCTACATGACAATAATCAATACTACGGTAGAACGGTAGTTAGGGGAAGTTTGAAATATTAAAGGTCTCTGAGAAAAGGACACAATATAATGACTTCGATTTTAAATTCCTGTCAACATGTTTAAACACAAAACCTTCATTCGATAGACTGCAAGTTACACTCTTTTCCTACCTTTCTATCAATATTTTCTGTATCAATTTCTGCTTTCTTTGCCCATTTCTTCCAGAAATCTGGATCATCAATATCAATATCTTGTCTAATACCAGAGGAAGCAAAACTTGCTTTGGAGAAAGTAGAACCCTTTTCTTGTGTTTCAAGTACTACAACTTGTGTACGACGAGCGAGGATTTGTTCTATGTCCTCTTCACAGAATTTTTCACCTGCATTGTCTTCATCCATAACAGCACCATAAGCACCTAAAGGGAGATGGCACAGAGATTAGCTTTAACTCCAGTTATCTTATGAAATTCCTGGATGTGTATTTTATTCCTATTACATTATTAAAGGATAAGATAAATTCTGCATGTAAATATTACTGGGCTAGAAAACGTGCATTTAAAATTATTAATATTAAAATATAAAACACTACTAGGCCTACAATACTCGGCTTTGACTTTTTAGAAGCTCATGAAGTACTAAGGTACAGGCGTACATGCCTTCAATATCAAAGCAAATACAATTTATATTTTATGTAAAACATAATATAAAAAATGTACACTACCAGGTTTCTAATCACAGACTATACTGCTACCTACTGAAGTCTGATTTAATTGAAACCTACTTCTCTGTTTAAATGTCAAACTAGTACTAAAGTGTGGATCTTCAAATTAAGAAAATTCTGTGAAGGACTAACCGTGAAACTCAATTTATGTTTTCTCGATTTTCTAAAAATATTTATAAGATTACTATCAGCTAGAATTCTAGAATGATACATAATGTCCTCAAAGAAGAACTTAACCCTTTGCACCCCCTAGCCTAGTAAAACCATAGAGTTTAAAATCATAATAGAGCTGCCGCGCACTAGGGGAATTTATATACGGCAAATTTGAGAAAGTCCAAGTAGTTGCGCATCTTCCTACGAGATGGCTACGGCAGGAAAGTACTTCCGACAGTACAGCCATCTATACCGAAAGAAGTTAACTTGTTGAAAAGAGAGATTTTGAACGAATATTCTTCTTTCACCTTTTTTCATAGTAGTGGGCGAAATTCTAGATATGAAATATAAATCAGTAATTTTTAGACGAAATTTATCAAGGTTGCAGAATTGAGAATAGACTTATTATATTTTCAAAAGACAGTTTTAAATGAAACAAAATAGAGCAGGGCCAGAGCCAGAATTTTCTACATGGGTGTGCTTTGACCCGGAAAATTTGAAATTACGCCCAAGCGTTTGTGCTTTGCTCTTTTATATGTACATATATAATTATATATTCGATACCCTATATATACAGTATATATAGGATGTTTCAGCTCGATTTTTATGAATTATACAAATTTTCCAGTCTTTTTACTGCACCTAGGGGGGGGGGATTTTCGGAAGACCAAAATCGAAGTAGCTGCTTTAATTTTTAAAAGGCGGAGTTAACGAAGTAAATTTAAATTTTGTAAGTGTTTCACAGGTACGGTAACTCATTAAGTACTTCTGCTTCCTTAATGACAAATTAATTTCACTTTAGAATCTGCAATATAGATTTCCTATTAACAATTCGTTAACATTCATCAACCCCGCTTTATGTTACAAATTTCTAAAATCCGATAAATTCTAAATGAACACCAAAAATGCATAACTTTATTGGGACAACTTTAGTATATTATAATTCTAACTCGTATTCCTTTTAATAAAATATACTTAGAAGTTACTTTCTTATATGTTTATTTATAAAATGCGATTGCCACATTTAATGTAGGAGATTAAAAAAAAATATTGTATCATAAACTGAATGCTTTCAAAAATAACGTTTTCCAGGTTTCAAACGGATTATTAGTCATTCGGTAACCACTGGGGCGGAGGGGGGAGGAGAGGATTATAGGTATTAGAAGGTGAAGAATAGGTCACTTTCTTTTCTGCCGTTTAAAGAATTCCCTTTGACCTGTTTTTGGAACAGTAATTTTGTCGTATCATCATCATTCAGCACAGGACAGCTTTCACAAGCAGTGCTTCGTCGTTTTGTTACCAGAATTTTAGAAGATGTCTGTGACTGTTCGGGGTAGTGGAAGTGTTTGCAGTTATAAAGGTTGCGGAAACAATAAAAAGAAATGTCCTGGTATAAGTTTTCACCGTTTTCCTGTTAAGGATAAGAAGAGGTAAGAACACATTAGTGTATAAGCAGGTTAACTGTAATTAGGGAATAATCTTTTTATTCGCAAGAGAAGCTTTGTTTATAAATAATCAAACAACGAATTTAGGAATGTAATTATGTAAGACGCAAGGGAATATTGAAATTTAATTTATCCTACTTGCAGGATTTACAGTTAATATAACGAAAAAGAGATAACTTCGAAGTGTTGTCAGAAATTTGTTATTAGCTTTTGCATAAAACTGAGGGTTATAACCTAATACAGGTTCTTGAAAAAAAAAATCATAATTTAATTTAAATGAGTGGGTTATTAAATTTAGCTGAATCCTGTAAGCCATCGTGTATTTTTGTTTCAAGTAACTGGAAATTTTAAAATAGCCGTTTTGTTCAACAGCACATTAATGCACTTCATATTCTACATTATTTCGCCATATATATATATATAATTATATATACATAAATATATATACAGTTATGTGTATGTAATATATATATATATAATTATATATATTATTTCCTCCAAGAAAATTGATTTTCGGTCAAAAATATTTTCTGTTTCAAGAAGCCCTAGTTCAAACTTTAAACCGTTATAATGGTATCGCGACGGTGTTTACTCTTCACAGCAGGGTGCCACACTAAATTTTTCAACAGCAGGAAAATAAAGGGAAGGTGAACTTCTCACTCTATTATGTTTTTTTGTACTAAAATATTACATGTCTTACTAAACAAATTAATAATAATGATGTTCTAAGAGAAAATGCAGAGTGGAGTAAATAAGTTATAATTTTGAGATAAATTTTAAAAGCATTTCTGTCGAAACTAGTTTCCGAAATCAATAAAGTACAGGGTGTCGTGATTTAGAGTGTGTGTTAAAAAATAATTATTTCATAAGATAAAACCGAATACCGGTACAGATCATAAAAACCAAGAAAAAAAACTGGTATTTAATAAATTATCAAGGGCGATCCAGAGTGATTTCCAAAATTTAAAAGGGTATTTTTTTTGCGCAGAATGCTTCCAATTGACGGTGATAATCGGAGATATCGCCAGAGGGAGTTCGGGGGGTGTCACACCCCCAATGTTGGTGAAGATAGAAAAGTCGGCAAATCGTCGTTTTCTTGAAACAACTTTTCAGTCATGCATGGGCAGTCACATTTCTTCAAAGTTTGTGACTTTGTTCACGAAGTTGCCAATAAGATTGCGATTTTTCGACACAATTTTTTTTGTTACATTCGCTATATTTTTTTTCAATTTGCCGACAATGTTGTATTGCTATTATTTTGTACCGACGTAGTTCCTAAAGACGCAATTTTTCGAAATAACTTTTTTAGATTTCATTCTTGAACTCGGGTTTCCAGAAGTAAATACTTGATTTAATGTTTTCCTTTCATAATTACGATTTATTGTCGTGTGAAGCTTCTCACACACTACGTCGGATCGGATCTGAACGGAAACGAACAAAACATATATATACATTCTTATAGGTGAAAGACCGCACACCACATCGGATCCGAACGGAACGGAATTTTGTTAAAGAAAAACTCCGTTCCGTGTTATAAAGAAAACTCCGATTCGATCCGATGTGGTGTGCGGCTAGCTTAAGAAGTTCGAAAAATTATGCGCCGTGCGCACTATTATTAAAAATATTTTGTTATACACATAAACTTTTTTATGATCCTTAGAATAAATTATAATAAAAGTTACTTTATGCAATTTGATTTGCACTATTTTTTTTAAAATGGCTACGGGGTGAAAGCAGGGTGCGAAATCGTATGAATTAAGTAGGGGGTAAACCTCTGTATAGTATTGGAAATAATTACGTTTAAATTTGACGATCGCACACGGATTTCTTTGCTATGAATGTAATTATAATAATTAAAAATACAGGGGCGAATGGCGGGTAACCACTAGAAATAAGGGGAAAAGAAAATGAAAGTGAAAATCTTTCTGAAAAAATAAAAATAAAAACTTTTAAAATCCCTATAAACAAGTGCATTTTTTCTTTACTAAAAAACGTGATTCTTTTCGATCACAATATTGTTCCTGGATTCACATCCCCGGAAACGACGACTGGATCCGTGCCTGTAAAAATGTTGAAATTTATTGCAGATTCTGCATTTTTATAACCGTTTACAGAAATATATTTCTTAACACCATATTTTCAACTTGGCAGTTTATGTCCAGCACATAATAGTGGAAGAGCACACGGTACATTAATTGCATCCGACTTGTTAAACTTGGGTAGTCCATTCCGCGTGATGAAGGGAATCAAATTCTATTAAATTTAAAGAAAAAAAAGGTTTTTTTTGTGAATTTCGAACATGCTGATAGTGTTCAACTGTAAATCTACTCTCACGTTGAAAGTTTTATTAGCCAATTGTATTTATAGTATATCTTATTTGTCGATTATTTCAATTTTACTGTTACTTTTAACTTACAACGAATACCTAATTTATATTTATGCAATGAGTACCCCCCGCTAAATTTAGGGGGGGGGGGATATTTCAAATCGGAAATGAAGTCAGGGGTATTTCCCCCCCCCCATACCCCCCGGGATTTCGCACCCTGGGTGAAAGTGACATAAAAATAATGAATTAAAATTCCTGGTTTCTGATACCGTGATCTCATTGCTTTTTTGCACTTATTTTTTTAACTCGTCATTGAATTCGAGCTAAATTGGCAAAATTGCATAAAAATCGTTAGTTTAATATAATGGAAATGGATCCAAAAAAATGCATTTATTATCTCGGATATGCCATCAATCTGTGATACGTGAAATATCAATAAATTTTGCATTGTAAATAACATTACTTATAACAATCCCAATAATTATATTATCATACATGTAACTGTATTTACATCAAATTCCAAAAGTTTAATCAAATTTTAAAATATACGGGTAAAGTCATATTTAGAGCAGGACAAAGATTTGATCACTGCTACTACCTTAACACAGTTCCGATTTTTCATTAGTGCTATTGTTATTATTTTTAGGTGCATGGAATGGATTGTGGCATCCGGCCGAGATGATCTTTTGGAGGTTGAAGATATGAAACTAGTCAACAGAAGCATATGTGGCAATCACTTCAGTCCAAAAAGTTTTATGAACGAAACAAAGAAAACTCTAACATTTTTCGCAGTACCCTACTTATACAGTGATCCTAACCAGTGCCATTCACCTGAAGAAGAGGTTGTAAATGGTAATGATAGCCTCAACATAAATGTGTCCCGTGAAAATGATGTTACAGGTGAAGATATTTCAACACCAAAGTCGTCTCCAAAACCAACTTCCGCAGAAAGCACAGCAATCACCGATAATTCGGTAGCGGCGAACAATTCCTGTATCGAAAATAGTGAAAGCAATTCCAATATTCAAGTACACGAACTAACTCCAAGAAGAAAAAAAATGATGAAGCGAATTAAAAAGCAAGAAAGTTTATTGGCAGTGAAAAGGAACGTCATTAAAAATCTGAAGAATAAAGTGTGTGCAGTTTCCAAGAAGAAATCCACTGTACAGATTATTAATGAAACCTTTCCCACAGCATCCAGCCAGATAAAGGAATTTCTTTTGTCGCAAGCTGTGCACAAACGAGGACAGCCGTGGCCCAAAGATGTAAAGGACTTCGCGATGAATCTCTATTACAAGAGCCCAAGAGCCTACAGGTATCTTCAATCCGAGAATATGCAGTTGCCAGGTGTTTCTACAATAAGAAGATGGGTAAACGCGTTGAATCTTCAACCGGGATTTTGCGACAACATTTTTGAAGAGCTGAAAGTGAAGATTAAATCCATGAAAGTAGAAGATCGACAATGTTTGCTGATGTTCGACGAAATGTCCATAAAGAGGTGGATTCATTATGACAGCAAGAACGACCGGATGGAGGGGTTTGAAGATTTTGGAGATATTCGCCGCTCTCATCATCTTGGGGATCACGTACTATTGTTTATGATAAGAGGTTTAAGACGCTCTTGGAAGCAACCCATCGCGTTTTTCGTTAGTAAATCCACTGTAAAACACACAGAATTACGGAAGTTGCTTGATATGTGTCTAGTCAAATTACTTAATATCAATGTGGACGTTAGGGCGATCGTATGCGATCAAGGTACAGCAAATAGAGCTGTATATAGTAACCTGAAAGTGTCAGAAGAAACGCCATTTTTTTATTGCCAAGACAAGAAGATTATTGCAATGTACGATCCACCTCATCTCGTAAAAAGCCTTAGAAATAACCTGCATAAACACAATTTTCTAGTCGACGGAAATGAAATATCGTGGCATCACATCAAACGGTTTTATGAGCTGGACTCTGCCTCTACCACTCGCGCTGCGCCAAAGCTCACTGATCGGCATTTGAATCCCACCCCATTCACCAAAATGAATGTGAAGTTAGCAACCCAGATTTTTAGCCACTCGGTCGCCAGCGGTATTTCAACTGGAGTGAAATTGAAATTACTGCCACCAGAACAAGTTCACACGGGAAATTTCATTCGCGAAATAAACAACTTGTTTGATGTTCTGAACACTAAAACACTGAACGATCCCAACCCATTCAAGAGAGCAATGAGTCGAAGAAATTCGTTTCAGAGGGACTTCCTGAGCGAGAAATTGTCATGGATTAAGAATTGGAAAATGCAGAATCAAATACCCAACCCGCCATGCTTTTCTGGTTGGGTTCTAACTGTGAACGCCATATTACATTTGTGGGAGGATTTCGTATCAGAAGACAGCTACTTCATGTTAACTTCAAGATTAAATCAGGATCCGATTGAAAACACCTTCTCGGTAGTAAGACAGCGATGTGGCCACGGAAACAACCCTTCTGCCTGCGAATTTAGGAGGAACATGCAGCACATAATGTCCGTCTACTTTTTGGCTCCATCACAAAGTGCAAATTGTGAACCGGACAGTGACACCTGTTTATCTGCATTAATTGAAGATGTAACTAAGATAACAGAAGAAGAAGATGCATCGATTCAGAAACAGCTGAGTGAGGATGAAGACCTCTTTGCATTCTTAAACGTGGACGAAGAACAACCAGTAGAAGCATTACAATCCGAAAAGGAGAATGTGCCTCCAAAAAAATCGCCTTTAGAAGATTGTGCAATAATGTATTTCACCGGATACATTGGAAGAGCAGCGCTGAGAACCTTCAACTGTGAAGACTGCAGACGCACGTTAATAAAATTCAACAATACTCTTGAGAACGACCATGAACTCCTTATATTTTTCCGTGCCTACAAAACAAAAACGAACGATCAGTTAGGAAATTTGACAACGCCCGTCGAAGTGTTTTTTAAGACTGTGCAAGAAATGATTGGAAAAATTGATGTTTTTCTGAATTCCAACAGTTACTGTAACAATTTAGCTAAAAATATACTCACCAATCTAAAGGAAAATCCGTCAATGCTTTCTCGGAAATGGTTCGATTCCGCTGATCCCTGTGTTGAGCACAAATTGTTTATGACTAAACTGTTGATAAGAACAAAACTATTCCACTACGCTAAGAGAATATCGAGAGAAACTCGCGACAAGAAAATTAAGGAAAATAAAGAGAAACAAAAAAATAACGCAACTTTGACAGGAAAGCGAAAGTGTGAAAGTAATCAATTTTCTCTCAAACAAAACCAGAAATTGAAGAAATTGTCTCATTTATAATGTTAGCTTCTATGAAATAATTGTTAATTATAAAAATTAATCTATCAATTATTGTAACATTAGAGTATATCCAATCAAATTATATCGCATTACGCTGTTTCATAATGTACATATTTTTATTGTTTTACATTAAGAAATGTTTACTATAATAATTATTTATCATGTGTATATATAATCGCCTAATTTTTGTATTTCAACATCATCATATTTCATATTTTTCATAAAATTTATTTATTATTTATTGCTATCGCTTCTCCCACGTCTATTATTGTAACTTGATTGTACTGTTAAATAAATTGTCGCAAAAATATTGTTTCCTGTTCATAAAAATCACAGCGTATTTTGATGTGTATATGAATATTCAAAATTAAACTCTAACCAGATTGTGTTCACATGAAAAATAGTGAATGCACGTTTTGTTTTTACTGTAAAGATTTTGAAATTATTTTCGTAACTTTATTATATACGTGGATCATTTCCAATTTTCTGTTTTCTATTGTAACATTGTTCCCACTGCATTGTATAAAGGGATTGTTAATCAGCTAATAAAATATATTCTTGTTTGTAAAGCAGTTGCCGTTTCCTTACGAAACTATTAAATACAATTATTTCGACTATTTAGTGATTTACCGGGTAGCAAATTATGCAATTAAATTAAATAAATGATTGCTCTAACTACATGGTACTCATATTTCACTTCCTTTTTCTTCGTATTTTCACGTTTGAATTATTGGTGCGCTTTTAAAAAAATAAAATGTGTTTGTTATGTGGGATTGTGAAAACAATTACCATTTTTTTTCTTTAATGGTCTCTTATATCACAGAATAAAATAAGAAGGAAAGGGGAAAATTCGAAATAGTTAACAATATCCAGTTCATGGAATCCTGTACAATCAAAACAAAATAATTAACTTATAACTGCAAATATTAACAAGTGTGCTTAAAATATTATATGCTTATTATGAACACATACGATCGCAGAAATATCTAAAATCACTCATTTCTTCATTCATGAACTAATCAAGAAAAAATAATGTGATAACTGTTACAGTTTTGCATAAAAAACACTGCGCTGTTTGTGATTTTTTTATTCCAAATTTCTAAGTTACTCTAATAGATTAATATATCACAAGGCTAGTTAAATTCTAAATTTGAAATATGCAGGTTCAAAATTTCATTCTGCAGTTTAGTTTGGTCATATCACATATTCTAAGCTCACAAGAAAACAAGATACAGATTATAAGATATATTAGGTGAATCTTGCCCACTAAGAAAAAAACCCAAAGGGGGGAACGAATTTCTTCCTTTCTTTCCTTGGTGTGGTCAGAGTTCACGCTATCCACTGCAGGTGGCATCGTTGTCAAAAATACCTTCCTTCCGTAGCCATCTCGTATGAAGGTGCGCAACTACTTGGACTTTCTCAAATTTGCCGTATATAAATTTCCCCCTTGCGTGGCGGCTCTATTTTAGGTTACAAACTCAAACTCAATGATAATACTGTATATTTACGTAGTAATAATCTTCGTACGTACAGGCATTCTTTCTACGATTTTTTAAGAAATAATTATAGTTTTCTCTGATAAATTGAGGTGCTCCTTGCAAAAAGGTTCTAAACCACAAAAAAACCTAAACTAACTTTTTCGCATTTCTTGCTATCCAATACACCAGATACTAATTTGAAAAAAAAATATTTATACTAATTTGAAAAAAAAAATTTAATTAAAAAAAATGAGATACGGTACTAATTTGAAAAAAATATTTATAATCTGATAAGGGTACACGTATAAAGAAACTTTCAATTGTTATAATTTCGATCGGATAGGTGGAATTAAACTATGGTTTGGATGGTGTTCAAGAAAAAAATAAGGAAAAGAAACGTTAATTAAGTTGAAAATTTTCATACTTTGTTGAAGTGCAGCGTATCATACATTTTTCTGATTAAATTTTTAGTTAAATATAACATCTGTTGGATAAGTTACGAAATTTTGTATCCGTATAACAAATTAGTGGCTTTATAAATATAAAATAATAAGTGATCGTACTATTGCTAAACCTGGGGAATAATTAAAATTTGACTGATATTAAAATATAAAATTTCAGCACATGTTAAAAATAATTATAAAATATAATCATGTTATCCTGTTGCCAAAAAGCACATCAATATTTTCTGTTGGTATCTAAAGTCCGTTCTAGAGAACGGCGTGTTTAAAAAATATTGGTTCTACTGTAAATTTATTGGTTCTATGAAATTCTTTCGTCAATCGCCCTTCGCGATCGTTCTATAATTTCTGAAGATAGTTATTGTCCTCAGAAATATTACAAGTCCGCCGAGGGGTGATTCTTGAACTCACATTCACTTAAATGAATACATCTACAAAACAAATTTCTTGAGAATCTGAAAAAAAGTTCCGAGTTAAAAATAAAAAAAAAACAGAAACGAATAAGCATTTAATTTTTCCGCTTCAAATTATTATTGTTTTGTTAATTTGACGAATATTCGCCAAAATCAAGATTTTCCTTGAAACGGATATATCCGAGCAAATCCGAAACAAACAAAATTTCGATCTATGAAAACAGAAAGTCTCTTGATTTTTTTTTTCTGATGCTACAAATCGTTTCTTTCTTTGTGTTTGGCGAATTTTGAGTGTTGTTTTGTCGATGCATAGTAAATTAGGAAAGCATGCGATGATATTTATTCAATTATGTGTTTTTTTTCGTTTTGCATTTACAATATCTCGGCTTCGATTATAATATTTACGGAAGTTCGAATAGAAATATTTGGGGAAGAATATTTTGAATTATATCTGCAGGATCGGATTTGGCACGAGGTTGAATTTGGCGCCAATATCGGGACCTATAAATTCTAAAGTAGTGATCAGAAAATTGCTGGAACATATCGAATATCCACCATAATATACGAATCGGCTCGGTTGTGAATCTCGGTATTATATGATATAAATACATTATTTGAGCTTCCTGTTTTGTTGGTTATTTTTTCATCTATTGTAATTTGTCTCTGCTGATTAGTATGACAATTGGATGTTCGGCTATGACCGGTAGAAGGGATTAGTATGTGCCTGTTATAAGTCAGCGTATTTTTTAAAAACAGGAAAACATGTAAAAAAAATCCAATTTGTAGTGTTGAAGTTGGAGAAGCAGATCACCTTGTTATATTTAAATTACTAAATAATAAGTATAATTACTATAAATTTATAATTGATTATTATTATTTTTTTTTAAAATCCTGACAATTTCATTTTGACTTGTCAGTGTTGGTTCTCCTTGGTTTCTAAGTACGATACACTATTACATTTTTCGTTTGGGTATTTGCATTAACATTGTTATTTGTAACAACAGTTATGAATAGTAATCTGTCACATAAACCACTGTTCGTTTTATTGAGTTCGCTTTACCTACACTGCAAAAAAGTCTGAAATTTGGAGTCGATTTGACTTCATCTACATGTACATTATTTTTGTTGGATTTTTTTCGCATTGTGTAAAGGTACAGTAGTTACAATGTGAGGAACGGTGTTCATAGAGTTAACCGGTAAGAATCTGAAATTCCAGGAATTCTATTTCTGCTCTTGACAAAGTGAGGTCTTTTTTCAACAGTTTCTGTATACATCACCTGTGTAATGTGTATGCTACACGTTGTATATTTATTTGCTTCTTAAAAGTACTTTAACTGGGCATATTTTAATAATTAAAGCTCCTAATAAATGGAATACGAAATGTTCATAATGTAACGGTTAATTAAATAATATAAAAATTAATGAAACTTCGACTACGGGGCTAATTTTTTTTTACAAAATACTAAGGTTTACAGCACCATGGTTTACATATCGTATCAGGTGACTTCGCCGCGAGTCACTTTGCCGCCAGACGAATGGCGGCCTGGCATTTGGCCGCACCGACAGTTAACCGCGGGGGCAGACGACCGCGGTGGCATTTGGCCGAGGCCCCCGAGGGAGCAGATGCCCGTTCACATGAGCGTTCGCAGGTCGTCTTTATAATGTCTCCTGACTTTTTACATAGTAATCTAGAAATACAACAAAAATAGGGTAGAAAAATATAAAATTGTCCAAAATCTTAGCGGTGTCGGTATTTTTAATAAAAAAAAACTTGTTTTTTGTACGGTATATACTCATAGTTTATAGGGGGTCCGTCAGGTTTCTTGCAGGGGGGGGGATTTGACGCTGCGGCACTGAACATATCCGATCTCATATCCGTCGGTTTGGATATACAGTAATATTGATGGGCCAAAATCTGGTATTTCAAGTTCAGGTTGTTTACATGTATATACGATAAC
>JAQFYR010000485.1:0-12637 GCA_034694985.1 Campodea silvestrii
GTGAAACTAATTGTATTTCAAATCGAAACAATTTCTTTTATTGCAGTAAGAATATAATTATAGTTTTTTTTTTTTTTTGTGCTACAACCGAAGTGGAGAAGAGTGAAAAATATTTTGAAATTACATAATTTAATGCAACAAAAATGGACAAAAATATATCAGTACATTATTTGCGATGAAATGAAAGAAGTGTATCCTGAAAACAGGCAAAGCAGAGATACACTACAACATTGATCGAGAGGTCTGAAACTTTGAAATCGAGACGTCTGAAACTTTGAAACAGGAAATCCAAGCGTACCGATTAGTGAAAATTGTAAGTGTTCTTAGGAAAAATACGCTACAATCTTACTTCTATGATAATTTGATTTTTTTTCGATAACAGGCCGACTTTTCGTCTATGTAAATGCCCGATGCTAAGCTAAGTTCTCTGTTTTTTATTAACATAGTTAAATAGTTTTTGTGACAAAAATGAAGGAAATAAACTCAGGTATTTGACTGAAATGAAATAATTTGTTGAAATACATACTTATCAAAATGGAAATATTTGTATGTTTCAGAAGTGAAAAGTTGCGAACTTCGGGATTATTACCGTACCTTCAAATTGAGGCAATATCAAAAATAAAATATCAGAATCTGCAGTTCTTTTATTTGTGTGACTACCAACACCAGGGGCGGTTTTAATGGGGGGCTAAGGGACTGCAGTCCCCCCTCCCGTTGGGTCTGTAAAAGCTATTTTTTAGACCAAATACATGCATACGTTGTGCCAAAAAGACTGCAAAAACTCCGCCTCGCTTCGCTCGGTTAACCCTTTACAGACTACACTAGTTTCTCTTCACCCTACCCGTCTCGTCAACGGCTGGGTTCTTGATTCACACATCAATTACATGTTTCTTATAACATGCTATAGTGACAATGTACTCCTTCTGAACTTTCCTTGCATATTTGTTTGTGTCTCGCATTGAAATGTATTATGTTTATGGAACTGTGTTTAGCGTCATCATCATCTGAGCAAAGTATTTATATGTAATATTCATACAAGAAGAATCTATCAGCAAACCTCAGTAAATAACATCCTGAAGCCTCAATAAAAAATTAATCCGTAAGTTGTGTTTAGGTTGGGATGAAGTACAGACTCATAATAGGGGGAGTAGGACCGATTTTTTGCGAACAAATGACGAAATGTGGTGGGAGACAGTGTGTAGCCAATAAATATTGTAGACGATCCCTAAACCTGTATGCATTAAGAGTTTTTATTTGTAATTATTTGGGGTTAATTTTCAATTTTGATCTTAGCCCACTACTTCATCAATTCCTGGTTCCGCCCCTGACCTGCACTAAAAGAACGAAAAAAAAGAAAAAAATACTAAAATTGAACCTTCTCAATTTTAAAATATTTATTCTCCTTATAAAACTATTTCACATCCGTCAGTAATTGGGATGATTACTTTTTATACATTTTAGATAAAAAAAATGATTTAATTCCGTTAATAAATATTTGAATTTCGCATGCTGAAAACTAGTTTAAGTCAATGTATATAAAGAGGAGAAAAACTGACCTGTTATTTAAAAAGAAAACCGAATTAACTGAAAATTATTTTACGTTAAAAAAATTCTCCTTTTCCCTTTCTGTCTATTTTATTTTCTACCAAGGTGTGGGTTTTAATTTTTAACCCCAACCCTCCTTGCAAATTTACTAAACCCGAGATTTTTGTTTCTTTTTCAAAATGACAATATGTGTGCTCAACTTGAAACATTTTGTAAAAAAATGCATCGAAATCTAAATGGATATTCTGTATTGCCCTTGCCCATATATCTGAAGAATGAAAAATGCAAGGTGAATACGTTGAATTCGCTGTTTTCTTATGAAGTCAAACTATTGTTAAGCCTGAGTACAACAAGGGCAAAAAAAAACTTCATTAGAACAGTTTTTTCATGTTTACAACTGGAATTTTGTAGCTGATGTATTTTGATATTTTCTTGTTTATATTTCAGGTAGACATTATGTATAATCTATACATAATGTCTACCTGAAAGGGGGGATTCAAACCCCTACTGACACTTTCCTGTGTGTGCCACCAAATGCAGCAGCAGCCCCGGTACGTTTCACTTAGAAATCAATTTCGTATAAGATGATCAAACAAAGCAGTTGAACTGCTTTAAACTAATAGGTGACCAGAAGAAAAAAACCTTATGAACGCTCATTGCAAAAAAAAATTGTACTTTCTTATATTAATTGGACACGCGTATACTATTTTTGGCGCTTTATAAACACTTAATATAATGCGATTTTCTTACATTACTATATTTTGTTTAGGCACTACGACAGCATTTTATTTTTATTATTGTGAAAAGCGCATTGTATGCACTGGTGCACAGATTGTTAATACTCTCATCAGTAATATACAATTACGTATAAGCATGCTAAAAGCTTGCCACGGTGCTGATCTATATGTCTAGTAGACTAAAATACCTCAGAATTGAATAATATTCCTATTTTCTGCAATTTCTTTCTCCAACATTTTCATAACGACACATTTTTTTTATTATTTATTTCGCATGATAATTATTTCGATATATTTACGGTGATAAATTCACAAATGACATCTTCGTAGGTGACATGTACATTGTACACTGCAACATTTGTAAAGCAAGCGTGGGCTCAAGCGTCCTCTTTGCTGATTAACAGTGATGGAACGGGTCACGAATTTTTGACCCGATTACCCGGAACCCTTTTGACCCGGCGACCCGGTTTGATCTTGTGACCAAAAATAAGTTTCACCAGTTACAGGTGGTTGTTGAATTTCTGTAATGATAATCACAACAAACAATTTCAAAGGTATTGGTTCTTATTTCTACAGGTGGACTCCAGCAAGTTGAGTTATTGAAGGAAATCCAGAGTACAAATTTTCTTTAGGTTTGTATGTAACGAATACGATGTACGAGGGCGGATCAGAAAGTAAATGACAAGTTGAATTATGGCCTCGTCAATATACCGATATCAAAGTGTCTATACCCATTTTAAACAGCGTTTAATTCTCTAAAAACCGTGTAAATATTACGTCTATGCGTGTGGTATCTGTGACGTATTGTTTGTTTAAAAATAGCGCGTTCACTGAAGCATCCGCAGCAATAGGTAAATATGATACAAATTGATTTTCCAAATTTAAATATTTATTGAATTAACAAAACAGAGTAAATGTCCCAACGCTCGGGTAATTTCAAAATGCCTTGGGTATAGAGACTTTGTGGACGAGTATGGAGCCAGTGACGAACCTCTTGTTTCAATTGGTCGTCATCATCAAAGTGATGTCCTCGCAGGTGTTTTTTCAAAGGGTCGAAAAGATGGTAGTCGACTCATGCATCCATCACCGTATACATCATACATTTCCTTGTGGATTTCACATGGTTTCTTCGACTGTGCCCACAGATATCGTACAACACTTCTTTGCTCTATTGCTGAGGATGCTTCAAGTAACCGCGCCATTTTTAAATAAACATTACATCACAGATATTAGACGCATAGACGTAAGATTCACACGGTTTTTAGAGAATTAAATACTCTTTAAAATGAGTCTAGACAATTTGATATCGGTGTATTGACGAAGCCGTAATTCAACTTGTCATTTACTTTCTGATTCACCCTCGTATAAGCGATTTTGAACAAGGTTACTCCTACTGGTTAATATCATATTTATTACTGCTCGGAATCTCTTGAATCAATACAGGGGGCGATAGAAAATCGTCCACAGGGAAGGTCGTCGACGAGCAATTTGTCGACGAAATTCCGGTTCAGGATCAAGGGGATCAGGAATAGCATCGACACGGAACATCGTCTAAAAAATATTGTCGACGCAATTCCGATACGTGAACGGCAATGTCTACGATATTCCTGTCGATGATTATCCGTGTCGACGACATTCCGTGTCGACGATTTTCCTACAAATTTCTCCAAGCCAGTTTAGAGCTGTGTTGTGGTGTGACCTCAATATGCTTTTACCGATGTGGGAAAAAAAGAGTTTCATTAATTTGTACCATGGATTTTATAATATTCATTAATTTGAGTATACCATGGAAGTAGTATGATGAAAGCGCGGATCAACTGTAAAGGTCGACGAGGATGGTTTTATATAATATATTATAAAGTTAGCAAACGAAGAGAAAATATACAATATTTTATATACAGTTCATCCGAATTTGAAGGATCCGCAATACTACGTGATGGACTGATGGTACATTTGAAAAAAATGAACAACACAGCCGTACACTGGATGAAAAGAAATTGAAGCAAGTGGCGAGCTGAGGAAGAGGTTAATTTCCTTCAGTGTATTTAGTAGTTATTTAAATAATTTTACTAATGATCAAATAATAATATAAGGCCGTAGCTAGCCTTTAAAAATAGGTAGGGTAAAATCGGGAGATTGACGAGAAATTTGAATTAAGTTTGCATGATAAAATTGGCAATTTATGTAAATTTTCTTGCCTTATGTATACGTTTCATTACTGGAATCCTATTGGTAAAAAGGTGGGTTGGATTGAATCACCTATCATAAATTCGCTGATAACATTTTACTTTCATTATTATCAGTTATAAACAAATGAAATATTTTCTTTTACGTAGAAATAAAATTAAGGTATTTTACTAGTATACCTGAACATATATTAGATTATGAAGGGTTAATTTCTGATTTGTTATTTACTATTTTTTTCTATTTCGGAAAAAAAACAGGTATAGGGTAATTACCCTACTGCAGATACCCTACCTACGAGCCAGAGTGAAACTCTCCAAGCTTCTGATCATTGATAAAAATTCGTATTTTGGGAAAAGTATTTTGAGAAGTAGTTCAAAATGCTAAAAGAAATGTTGTCGACGGAATTCCGGTAACTGGAAACCCGTGTCTACGGAAATCCTGTCCGCAATCTTCCGTGTCGACGCAATTCCTTCTGGAATATTTTCCAACCAGGAAAAAAGTCGAATATTATTGTCGACGAAATTCCGTATCGACACAAATCCTGTGCTCAATTTTACTCACCCTGGAAAAACGTCGAAAATTGTTATCGGCGAACTTCCTTGTCGACGGGAGTACGGTTTCCCCAATACAGTTCCAATATTGCAAACGTTTTAGTAACCATTAACAACGTGCACATGTATCCAAAGCTAATAATAACTTTACATCAACACTACTGGTTACAGGCATGTGCGTTTTATTCAGATATTATATTTTGAAGATAACGTGCAAGGCGGAAATAAACGTTGTTTACTGGTCTGGTCATTCCCCGTGTCCGGTTCTATACTGATGACTATAACACAATCATTATATCTATACAACGGTAGATGTGATGTATAAATACTAATAAAATATTTATAATAAATTAATATTCGTGACAATAAAATATTAACAATATTTTAGACGTTCTGCAAAGTGATGAATGAAGAATGCACACGGAACCATGAAGTTATTCACACCATGATTAGTTTTGATGCAATCAAAAATGCAAAAAAGTAACGGAGTAACCCATGAAGTATGAGCAATGTGCAAATAATTGCCTACTTACATGGCCAGGGGCAGTATATTATGTTTCAATCTCCATTGCAGATAAATCACAAAATATTGCAGTAGCTGTTAATTTGGTTTACATTAACTTCGAGTACATGTTATTCGTTATTATTGCGTTATTATATTTTCATTGGAGACTGTTAAGAAAGTGTGAAACACCTAAAATAAGATATAGCAGTTAAAAGGAACCAAAGTGCGCATGGAGAAACTTACACAAATTGTTTAACTGTTCATTAGAAATGTAATGATGTATATTATTTGGCGTAAAAGTTACTATTAGTACACGATATAAACATTTTCTTATTTTCCTGTTTCATAAGATTTATATATATTTCAAATTTATAAATTATTCGTGTGACAACATAAATTTTTGACAGGTTAAATGATATTTTGCAAATTGAGTGTACATGATCTACTATTAGCATGAATAATCTACTATCTACTGAAATATATTATAGGGAAGTCAAATCCATGCCCACCAGGCTTTTACTGTACACTAAAGCACGAGAGGTTGTACACTTGCATTGTCCGGTGCACGTTTGAACGTAGTCTAGCGTAGTCCAGTCGTAATCGTCAGACGTATTCCAGTCGTAACACAAACGTAGTCCGCATAATCCGTCCATAGTCCATCGTAGTCAGGTGTAGTCCACCTTATTCCATAGTCCGGTGTACACCATTTTTTGAAGTGCACAACCCCTCATGAAATCAGCACATTGTTTCGTTGAGTCGAATCTACTCTTTAATGTCCTATTTTTAAACCGGAAAAAAGTAAAATATTTCAATAGGCGGTGATGGAAAAGAAATACTGTTATTATATAAAAGGAGGTTTCTATTTTGTGATGCATGTTATGGATTCAACTTAGTTTGCTTGTATGGTAGATAACGTGAAAAAAGTTCCCGGCAAAAGAGGCGCTTCATTTGCTCCTTTCAAAAGTGTATTATTTACAGTTCAGTGACTAAAATCTCATTTAACTACTCTACTCTCTACAACTGAATGTATCAGTTGATATGTTTCAACAAAACCAATCACTGTATCACAGGTATGAGTTTATTCAAGAAACACATAAACATACTCTCAAAATTCCAATTTAAATTAAGTATTCAGAATTTGGAAAAGTCGGAAGTAAAAATTGCAGAAACGGAAACATTTCTTTTGCGTAACTGAAATTGACAAATTAGAAAATACAGTTATTGCACTTATAAATTGATGTTTCTAATTAATTTGATACGTTAATAGGAATCTTAAGGTATGATTCAGAATATGTTATTATTTATATCATATAATTATGTTATTTTCATTTTGTAAATTACAGTGATTTGACAAGGAATATAGTAAAGTGCGTGTGTAGAAAATAATATTCAGAAAATTAACACTAGCGAAACAGATGATTTCCTTTGTTAGAGTTGCCATTGTAATTTGTCATTTTTTATATTAGTTTCACAGGTGCACTTGATTATTGATCATAATAATCTAAAAATTAAAGTGGTCGGTCGCCTCTACAAAATTCTTTGTCTTGGATTCCAGTCTATATATTACCTTTTTCTTAACCCGGCTCTATTGTTAATGATTCTTCAGAAACTGACATCATTTGATCATTGACATAAAACAATTAAAACATCAACTTTCAATTTATGCATGGGAACAATAGGAAAATGCGTACTGTTTATATTTATACTTTCATCTATGAATCGGAAATAATGTAAGATTTTATTAAATTGTTTTACAAATATGTTACCAAATTTAGATCGAAATAATTTTCTTATATTTATATTCATCAACATATATTCCAACTCAGAATACCTTTAAAATAAATATATCTTGTAATGCAGTGTAGTTTTTGAATTCCAACGCAATTATGACCATTGTTAGAGGATGGAAAAATAATGAAATCAAATTTCTTATTATTGATTATATTCTGTACACAGAATGTTTGCCCTTACAATTATATGCTTCTTTAAAGCACTGAAGACAATTCACGGAAGACCACGAATTCAGGCAAATTCACATTGATTCCAGTCATTATCGAGGTCCTGATCTTCTTTGCAATCATCTTGTGTTCTTCCATCAGCCACGCAATCTTTCACCGCATTTTTCAAGTTTTCATCGCAAACTGAAAAATTGAATATTTTTAAATGGGTTGTTCTGTAATATTTACTTTTTCTCATAAACATTGGATAAGCTATTATTTTGCGTACCGGGATACGCAGCTTCGTAGGTGTTCGCCAATGAAAATCAACAATGATATTTCTGATTGGTTAATACAGTAGAGCCCTTGCTGTTCGACGGGCTGCAAAAGATACAGCCATCTGTCCATGCACTGCATAATGCAGCTCCGCCCATGCAATGCAGCCTGCAGTGTATCTTTGTTTCATAATCTTATTACGAACGCTGCACGTTTCTACATCTCTCCAATGAACATTTTAAAGCTTTGTTTACGACAAACATATTCACAGTAATAATCATCATAATATAGTCTTATTCCACATCATGACATATCCTAAAGCAAGGTTCGATTCCCGCCGTTGGATGATATTGGTCATATTCGGCCACTTAGATTTTCTTAAAAGATTCCAGAAATCCATTCGGCAGCTAAGTAATGACGTCACAGCTTGTTCAGATTCCCATTCGGAAAGTCAGAAATCTTCCTCCGTCTTCAGACGGGATCAATCCAATTTTTATTTTTATTTTGTGTTAGTTAAGATGGCTGCGCCCATGAGAGAGTTCGATTTGTGTTGTAGAGATTCAATTCATACTGAATACGTTCATTTCGTGCCGTATTGTAAAGAAAAATAATGAAATTAAGATTAATGCAACGTTATGGAATATAAATTTTGCTACGTAAAACAGCATTTTGTGGCAAACCTGTCGCTCTGTTGTTTCCTTAATGTTTTGTGTGAATGATACAATAGTTATTGAAATTAACCTTTTGGTGCATTATAAATCAAATTATTAATTTTCCATTGGACAAATTCAAGGTAAGTGGAAAAATATTAGAATTTAGAAAATATGAAGTTCCTTTTTGTACTGCGAATGTGCCACAGCATGAAACAAGAATCTGTGTTCGGCAACTTTCTTCCAGACGGCTTAAACAAAGACAAGTCGTGACGTCACCTGATCTAAGTTGCTGATTACGGCCATTTTCTTTGCCTTAAATTATTATTTAATTTACTGCGACGATGCCTGAGGTGTATGAATTTGCTGGTCAACGTAAGATAATACTTGTCTGTTTCATATGTCCTTACCATTTTCACATACTGTCATCGGATCCCAACATTTATCATGAAATTGTTCCTTCAAACCAACTTTATCGTAATCTTCAAGACAAGCTGAAATGAAAACAATAATAGCATTACAGAGGCTAAATAATAATTGCAAACAGCTGCCATTGCAACAACTAAAACAAAGTACAACAGAGTAAAGAAAGAAAAGTGCTACGTTATACAAAAAAACTGGTCCCAAGAGCCGGAATGTGTCAGTGTGTTTGTAGGGGGGGGGGGGAGGGGGGATACTGTCAAAAATAATTTCAAAAGAATGTTGTTAAAAATTCCATAACATCACTCAAATTATTAGTCGTATAGTTAGTTTTCTGATATACATTGTTTTTCCATTTAAATAATTGTAGTATGGTGATAGTCTTTCTTTTTGAGCTTGACACAAAAATTACAACATTCCGTGGTAACTAATTTTATTGAATTTTTTTAGAAAATCAATATGAGCTACTGCTAGTAAATGTTGAAGAGATTTTTTTTAAATTTGTTTATAAACAATAACCAAGTCTGTCAATTTCAGCCAGCCCCATATTCAGCCATACTCGGCAGGGTGGAGCCGCATAATATTGGGTGGGCCACTTTCTAAATGTACAAAATAATCAATAAAAAAATTCGTGAAATGATGAAAACTATATTTTTCCATAAGTTTAATATAACAAAATAATGGTTTACTTAGCATCTTACATGTCAGAGTTACGTTTGTCTTCAGTGCTTTCCGAATAAATCTTGTGAATACAGTTTTCGAGAAAGTGATCAAAATTTCACGAAATATGATGGTTTCTTTTTGTAGAGATTTTTTGGAAAATAGACTTTATTTGGGAGCAGACATAGATTAAATGATACCGCTTATTGTTGAAACTTAATATCGGATAGGTTAGGTTAAGTTTGTACAACATAACTGTAGAAAAGGAGGCGGCCTGGTCTAATAGACACATCCCATTTTCTTATTGAAAAAATGCTAATCTGAGCAGGGGTGTCTTAAGAAATTTTGGTGCCTGGGGCTACGTTCCACTGTGGGGCCTACACATTTTTATTAATTGTGTGATTTTTTTCTTTTTACTCCGAAATCGGTAATATAAGGAAATAAGTAGTGTGAAGGCCAAAAGTGCTTTTTACGTAACAAGGCCATACATAGGAATTTTTTCGGGAGGGGTTACTTAGAAAACAGACAAAGTAGGAGAAAAATGACACAAAGAGCGTAGCGAGTGCGAAATTTTTTACGTTTTTAATTTTAAAAATGTACGATTTTAATGCAATTGCTAAGAAAGCGAAAAAATCCTGATTTTTCTCTTTCTTTTCCCCTCGTCCATCTTATTTTCCCCCATTTCGGGGTGGTATGAACCGTAGAAACCCCCATTATACACGGCCTTGGTGTGTAGACAGGAGACGAAAATTCCAAAAATTCTGGGGCCGGGACTGCGGCCCTCATAGCCCCCCCCACATTTTTTTTCTTTGGAAATAATCTGATATACCGCTCCCAACTGATCTGCCTGCAATAGACAAATATTTCCTTGGTCTATTTTACAGCCAGAACCTCTTGTTTTTCGACACATTTTCGTCATTTTCTCGAAAACTTTGAATTTTTTGAAACAATGTAGATTAATACATTGTATCGGAAAGTAATGCTCTAAACAAATGCAGTGGTGCATGTGTAATATATATATTCCATATTTATCTGGTGAAAAAAATCTTACATAACTCCAATTGGGGTGGGGGGGTACTCTTCCCCTCTCCCTCCCCCATAGTTACGGGGTCATTTGATCATATAACTTATAAAAAAATTCTCACCGTTGAAGTTGTTCTGTATTGACCATTGACATGAAGTCTGGGTAACATCGCAGTCTCCGAAACCTGAAAATATTTGCAATAAACATTTAATTTAGACAGAGTTAAAAGGATTTTACATTAACTAACTTACCAGAACTGATCTGGCATTAAGATAACCTTACCAGATATAATTTTATACTGATTGTCCTCAAGTTAATTAGTAGTACCTCAGACCTGTTATAATAGCATTAATTCCGGTAAGACAAAAGCATAAAAGAAAAAAAACTCCTTTTACTCTCAGAGAGGTGTGTGTAGAACTGAGGTACAGTAGATCTATTTCTAAAAATTATTGGAATTTCAAATAGATTTCCTATTTAACTCAGTATTCAAGGTATTCGTGCAATTATATATAACACTACATATTTTAAAGCTTTGATTAAACGTAATGTCATTTAAATGCATATTCTGTTGCACATTTCTGAAGTAACCTACTTTTAACAACGAAATGTTCGCTGATATATTTCATTACATTTTATCAAGCTCTGATTCTTGATAATTATTGATTCTTTCTTTAAAGTATAATAACTATTTAATTGGCAAAAATATTTTTATATACATGAGCAGAATTAGAGAAGAAACACAAAATATATTGGATAGTAAAGTAGAATAACGCAAAAAATATTTTCGAAAGTGATGTGTCATTCATCTGCATAGGGCGATGGGGGAATTGGGATAACTACAAAAACAATAATATTATTTGAATGAGTACAAGATTGAAAGTAAACAGTGCAAGAATGAGGTAATTTGTATCAAGAGTACTGAAACTTTCGGAAAATTGTGGAATAAACTACTTATAATTTAATGCAAGATCGTAGTAACTTGTGGATTTACAGCGTATTTGCTCTGAATGATAATAATAATGACATAACTATCATGATAATAAGAATGACATAACTATATCTGTTATTTGTCTGCTGTGAAGATACTATAGTTTACGGGGATGGGACGTTTCGGCGACATTTTTGAAAAAAAAAACTACTCGGCGCTGAACTTTTTCAGGGCTGTCCAATTCGATGTCGTCTAAAAATATTTTGTGTTAACTTATATTTTCAACGTGGTATGTACATATGATAGATTCCTACATGTAAGGGTAATTGACCTAAAGTGGGGTAAGGTTTGGTAAGGCAGGTTTTTACATCAGACCACTATTTAATGCTGATGACAAAATTGTAACCAAGTACAGCGTCTAACCAAGTGCAGCGTATAGTAATATGGGTTTGTGGAAAGGAAAGCCCGGCAGTAGCTAATACAAATTCATATCATTATTCATTTTATGTAACAATTCAACTAGAGTACTAGACGAACTTTAAAATTAATTTAGTAATGCATATTTTAGAGCAAAAATGTAAAAATATATGTATATATATATATATATGGCGCTGGATTGTCCTCGCGCCGGGTGGTACGGCGACAAAATGGCGGCCCGAATCGGTCGCGTCGAATTGTCCTAGACCCATATTTTACGTATATCCTTCTTACAACGAAGGTGCAGCGATATTTTCCTTCCCCATAGACAACAGATTCAAAAATTATATTTGCAATTTCATGAATTTATCTATTTTCTGCATAATCACATTATTATCAGGTATTAACGTATTATCGATACTCAAACACCACTTGCTCAAAAATATTCCTTTTAACAGAAAGGTTTGTACATGGAAATTCCGCAAAAAAGTATTTTCAATCGTATATCTATTATATTGTAATATATAGTCAAAAATACTCACAGCTGATACATTGCTTGTTCGCTTCTTCAGATCCGGGAACTGATTTAAAGCAATCAAGGGTAGTTGTTATGCAACCTAATTAAATTGACAAAATATTAGCAAATCCACCAGTGGCAAAGTAATATATTAATTTTATAAATACCTTTAGTAGTTGGCTCTGTAGGTGGAGGTTCTGTAGTGGTCGGTTCTTCAGAGTCATAATAGAGACCACAGCAGCAATCAAAGCAGCAATCGACGGAGCAAGAATACGTTGATTCA
>JAQFYR010000486.1:0-12621 GCA_034694985.1 Campodea silvestrii
ATATCTCATTGGTTACAAACCGTTACAAACTTGCTACAAACGCATTTGATTGGTTACAAACTCATAAGCAATTCTGTGGGTGGAGGCAGGTCGCCATTGGTTGACATCTTTTGAGCCCATTTTTTGGCTGGGTTAATACATCACTTTAATTATGAAGTATATCTGAAACAAAAACCAACAAATGATCTGCACATCACCACATTCACAGAATACAGGAAGTTCATTCCAGACCAACTTTGACGTGGTTAGTCATATTAATTGTATATTGGATATGGCTTATTAAATACGATCGGGAAACCGTAGATCCTATATATGTTTGCTGTACATTTTTACATCCTTTTGCCATAAAAGGATACTCTCCTCGGTTGATAACTAGATTAAAAAGTAAGAGTTTTATAATGAAATATGATTTATATGCCAGGTTGATGTTACTTCCGGTTGTAGGCAAACGATGGAGTTTAGTTTATAATTTGTTGGTGTATAAGTGTATTTTAGTGTTTACATACAGTACTTTTGGTTGTTGATGATATTTTCAAAACACGAAGGAAATGTTTGGAATCTGAATTGGTTTACAGTTCAGGAAAGTATACAAGATTTCAATTGCTCTAGATCAAATCTATATATATTTACAAGATTGAAACATACTTGTAACTTAAATATCGCCATGTTTTACTTTCTTCAACATCTTGAACAGTAATTGTAACTTTTAAACTGTGTAAATCACCCAATTCATATAATGTAAATATTGCACTGATTGTTAAAGGGTGATAGGATCAAGCAGACAGGTGTTTTACCATTCTTTCAGTGAACTACTATCAGTTATGTTAGAACGGACGAAACAGTGGTCGCATGCCGAACCTTCCCATACCCATGTTCCATAAATAGTGGACAGTAGTCCCCTGAGGGGTGAATGGGTGGAAAAAACACCTGTCTGCTTGTACCTATCATCCGCTAAAAGTCTAAATATTCAGTGCAATATTTACATTACACCTTAAATATTTACATTACACCTTAATTTAGAATAATTGCAATATTTACATTGCACCTTAATTTACAATAATTGCAATATTTACATTACACCTTAATTTACAATAATTGCAATATTTACATTACACCTTAATTACACGTTAAGGTTATATTCGTTAGGCTCCAAAGTCGATACTCTTTGTTGTATTATGTCCACTTGTCCGTAAATTTTAGTTTTTATTCTTTGTTAATGTCATTTCAGTTTTAACGTTTTGATTATTTTGTCCAGAAGATGATAGCATATAGCTATCGAAACTACATAGTCGGCAGTTTTGTCCGTTAAATATCATTGAGGAATAGACAGTCTTTTGCAGGTTATTTTACCTTAACACTATTATTAATATATTGTAGTTGATATTGCCATATCGCAACTTATGAAAATCCGCATAGAAAGGAACAAATAACATTATAATCAAAAGACATTTGTGATCAAACCTATTTGGTACTTTCCAATTTGCATAACTTCTAGAAATTGAGAGGGTTTTTGAAGCCCACGGTCTAATATTATCATTCTGCAAGTTTCTCACTTACGCAACATTACTGTAGATTATTTTATACATCAAGTATCTGAAATATAGTAAATATTCAGAAATTCATTTAAGTAATAAAAAATAGATCTATATTAATTAGAAATCTGATGAGTGAAATAAGCACGATTCAACAATTTGTTAAATATTATCATTTAAAATGTTCATAGCTAGACATATTCTTTTGGTTAAAAATTAAACTAACTCCCTTTTAATTCCAACAGAAATATATTAATAATCTCCATCAGTATTGCTAATTATTCTAATTTCAAAAGTACGGTCCTACAGCACATTTAATTTGTTTTTTATTTGAAATGCGTAAACTTTACATGTAAAAATATGAACTTGTTTGATTCGTTGTTGAGTTTCTATCTACTTGGATTATATTAGGTAGGATCAGGCAGTAAAAATCCCAGCTGCTACTTTTCCCTCCATTAAAATGAATAAATATTCCTAACCTGGAGGGTATTTTAGAATGTTGAATAGTGCTTTTGAACAGGAAACTCGTGTACTGAAAAAGTTTACATGTATACAGTTATATTAAGAGTATAGTATGTGTAGGAGAGTTCCTAATTGTGGGATATTATTTAGGTTAGTGATGAAAATAAGCACATTTTTTTTTACTTATGCTGGTGTGTATACTGAAAAGATTACGATAATGTCAGCTGTAATAGAACGAATAAGTTTTTGCAGAAATTTTTAACTAAACAGTATCACTATTTTTAAACTCTATGTTGTAATAATTGATGAAAAGAACCTGAATTTGTTATTGATGAATGTTTATTTGTTTTGGAGATGTATGGTCTACATATGATTTTTATAGTCTGTGATTTTCCTGTATCTTTACAGGTTTTCGAGTTCATAACATGTTAAAGGTTGTGATGTACAGTTTTCAATATTATTCTCATAAATGAATTTTGGAATAACACTTTGTTGAATAATTTGGAAGCGGCGCAACCCTTTTGCGCGTATTTCCGGTTTTATAGGGGTTTTTTGCGCGTAAAAATATAGGATGGATTTGGGATTACTTCAAATTGACATAGCCCTTTTGCGCACATTAATTACGGTCCGTTATTTTCCTTTATTCCCCAGAATTAAAGAATTTTTGTGGTTAGGCAAAATAATATTTTTTTACTTGCTATTTTAAAACAGTAGCACATGATCAAAAAATACATTCCTTCGTAATAAACCAAGAATAATATTTCTTTAGTAAATGACACATGCATTTCTTAACGTATACTAAACAAAACTATTATTAATTAATTATAACAGCTATAAGTACGTTAAATTCAGAAACTTTTATTTGACATCTTGATATCACTTGTTTTCCACGTCATCACAGTACAGCCGCGTTTTCTTTTAAATTTTTAATCATTTTATATAGTTGACTCGTACGGTACATTTTTGTAGCATTTTTTTATTTAATTATTGTGTAAGCGATAATGACTCTTAATTTCATTATTTCGAATCGCGGAAGTGAAATATCGATGCACGCCGGTCGCCGGAAGGAGTGACAAAAATACAGAAAGTTACGAGATTTGCTAGATGGCAGTATATCGTGGAGATGCACAAACATATTAGTGTACAGCTTCATTAAGAACTGATTTTGTAAGAACTTCCATTTTATTTCAAAACGGTATACACTATCACACAGAATTGACAGAGGTTGAAATTCAACGGCAGAATATACGATCTCAGCGTAAAAGACGGGCAATGGAAGAAGTGTCTACGAGACCCAACAAAATCATAGGAACGGAATTGTTTGCAACTCTTCTTTGCGCGCAAAAGGACTATTTCGTTATCTCTCCAATGCGCGCAAAAGGGCTACACGAATTTAGCTAACTTAATAGAACACGCGCAAAAGGGTTGCAGCCTTTGGAAGTAAAGAACGAATTACGCATAGGCGTAGGGAAAGGAGGGTTCAACCCCTAGATCCCGTAAAAGAAATAACAAGGAAGAGCAAAAGAAAGACGGAAAAAAGGAGAAAATTTCGCAAGTTTTTTTTTTTTTTTTTTCTAAAAAGTCACATTAAAACTACTGATTTTTCAAAAATGTTAAATTTTCACCTCCGCTTCTCCCGAGAAATCTTCGGGATGCAATTTCTCTACTTTTCTTAGGGCAACCTCCCACTTCTTTGACAAATCTTGTTTACGGCTTTGGAACTGTGAACTATAACATCGTGGTATTTTAGATCCAGGAAAAAAACTTCATCTCAATTTTAATTTCGTCTCAAATATGGAGTGTTTCTTTATTCTCTTAACGTATTTCCGCTCTGGAATTCGTTGTAAAGTTCGATTATTTACCTTAAACGTATAAGATCCTATACAATTGTGCGTTACTCGTTTTCTGTGTAAAATGTGCTTCTATCCATTCATAATACATTATATTTTAAATATAGTAATGTTTGCACTTCTGTAATCGATTATAATTTGTTTGGTCCGTTTGGAAACTATTCTTATAATATTAAAAACCATTCTTCCAAAACACCGTCGGAATGGATGATTTAAACTGGATTCAATGTAGATTCTGAGACTTCAAATTTCGAAAATGGCTACACTAAAATAATGATATAGGAAGTCACACATTTTTAAATATACTTTCCGGGTAATTAATGAAAAATATTCGATTCCGTACGATATGTGCCAATTTAGATTACTGATATTAAATTGTAAAGAGTTAATCAATCCACATCAAGACAAATAAAACGCTGATAATGCATTACCAGTTATGTACACAAGAGCGTTTTTATATTAGCAAGCTACGGAAATTTCGTAGAAGTGGTACAACTTGCAATTATGAAATGTATTATTACCCATGACCTGCATGGCTGAAAATAAACTTCCCTAATATATATCAATTATTATAACGATCTTTCCGGTGAGCAACATGAATTTTAACCATCTTGGTTGAAAAGCACATTTCAAACAGCATGTGTAACTTATTTCATAGCTGAAGCTCTGTTTTTGCAAAAGAATGTTATAGCTTTGTATTATATTTGGCAAAATGCTTTAATATTTTGTTTTGTTGTATTAAATGATCAATCTTGGATGTTTACTCAACTATGAACAGCAATACGGTAATATGCTTGAAACCTCACTTTTTAAATACAAATTACTCATCCATTTTATAAACAGGGTACGTGAGCAGCACAAATGTTGTCATCTTAGCAACCAAATGCATATAATTTTACATAAAAACAAAAGGTCTGATGTTGGATAATTTTCACCGATCCAATAAAGAGAAGTTATCCCCTACTTGGATTTCTGTCCTGCGATGTTTTCTTATCGCAGCTTTTCTTACGCTTATAATTTCAAAGAAACACAATTCATTTGCTCATTTCATTACGAAAATTTTAGCCTCAGAGTGGGTAACAACATATCCAAGCACCTACAATGCTTGCAACAAGCTGCATTTCTGAAAATTCGATAGTTACATATTAACAAAATAAATAATACCACCACAAGGTCATTTCCATAACAGAATGTTGAGTGAGTATATAAAGGAGGTATCCTTTTCTTCAAGCGAATAATTTTTCAAACGTTCTATTTTCAAATAAACTCAAGCTTGAATCGAACGATTTATATTTTCCTTGCAACTTATGAAGTATAACGATCAGCATAATACAGACCACAACAGTTTTGGAAAAATGTCAACGAGGAACAGAAAAAATCACCAATTTTCCTTATTGATTTCCAAGAGTATTTTACTTTATTTTTTAAAATAAGATTCTGAAAGTGCATTACCAAGAGTAAAAGGACAGAAATGTTTCCGTAGTATAGATGAAGACTGTTTCAGAGATATTTATCACAGGTCTTGAAATTGGGTTGAAGAACAAAGCAAACCACACTACTTCACACTGTTTGCTCTCAACTTTAACGAAGATGCGTACAAATTAATTGAAAATAGCTATCGATAGTCACGGTATCTGAAAATATAGTTATTACAATAAGCGTTGTTTGGAAATCACATGTTATTCAAAACGTGAATTTTGAATACGGTGTCAGATTAAGTCACTTGCTTCGATTACTGAAGTTGAAGTAGAAGAAATTATGTAACACTTGGTTTAAAGCAGTTCAGTATCATTACGTTTTCGCTTTACTGTTCTGCTACAGCAAACTTGGTATATGAAAACAGAAAAAAGCAATTCGCTGCAACGACATGAACTATTATACAGTTGCTTTTTGTTATAAAATAAACAAAAATCCCGAAAGAAATTCAACATATATAATTTTATTGTGAAATCTACAGTGATAGACTAGTACTTCAAATATTTTGCCGTCATGGAGATTTTAAAATTTTCGAAATAGAGATTTAATTGTCTCCGGTATTTTCACACATTTGTAGTGTAGAGAAATAACAAACTACAATCGCCAAAGAAAGGCCTCCCTGGAAATGTATTTTGGACAGGGTATACTATTTTGCAATAGAAAGGGTCAATGAAAAAGAAATTCAGTGAAAAAAAACATAGTTGAAAGAAACCCGAGCGAAGACAACAAGGAAAGGTTTGATTTTTCTGTGTAAAACAGTAGATTTCACACGATTATTAACATCATTTTTATTTTCAGTTTGAATGGTTTTAATATTACTAGTGATGTTTAATTGCATAATGGATAAATATTAATGTACATGCATTTATTTGACAAAATTTTGTTGTTTTAACTTTTACTTTACTGCATTGAAAGCTTCGAACTATCAAGGATAAACTTAAGGATAAACTAAGGATAAACTTACTATCTCTTATGAAATCCTCATACGAAGCACCAATCAAATGTTGCACTAGAACTGAGACTTTCAATGAAAAAATTGAAAAATTAGAGTGAATGGAACTCGTTTGAATTTATAACGAGTACCTGGTGATTCAAATAACTACCTCAATTCAAACTTGCAGCAATTTTTAAGCTTAACTTACTCGCTTACAGCATATTTCATAAGCTTTAAAAATCTTCACGTACACCTGCAGTAAAATATTTTTCATTCATAAAAAAATTTCTACAACGATACGCCTCGTACGGTGTTACTTACACCTGTACGGTAGTGCAGTATATACTGGAGATCGGTAATACTAAAGAGTATGAAAATCTGGATTGCGATACAACTATAATAAATCACGAAAATATAAAACGTAATACCTTGTTTTGCATAAATCTGTTAAATATTTTTTATTCCATTCCAGTATCCAAGTTGTGCCACATTTTACCCACCAATACTCTAATGCTAGAATGATGCTGCTGGAATGAAAATAAGAGCAAATGCAAATCAATAAAAATTTATCGTTGTTGTAAATTAAGATTTGTTTGTCAGGAGGAAGAGGGAACTTTTAATTTCCGTTTGTACAATGAGTTTGGGATACTATTGTCTCCAAAATCGATAACAATAAATTTAAAAATATGTCGATGAGAGCACTTTCGTCCTTTCTGTTTGCTTTTGAAACGGAGGAGCTTTCAACAGTTTAAGTTTCATATAAAATCCTCTTATTAAATTGACATTGAGTATTAATCGTTTAAGTTATGGTAAAGCCTAAGTTATGGGTTCTTCGGAATCTGATCAATGTAGAAACTAATTTGGATGATTTTTTGATCAGAAATCATTTCCTCTCTGGGAATGTAAAAATATTTAATACAATTTATTTTTTAGATTGAATGTTGATTGGTTTAACGTTAACTACTATAAACGAAAAGATCTTCCCATATTATATACATGAACACAATTATATATTATTCAAGGCGCATTTGAATTTGAAATGGTGATAATACAAATAATGACAAGATAGAATGCCTTCTATAAATGAATAAAATAAATAAATGTAAAAATAGAAGTATGTGGTGAAATAATCTCGGAGGAAAGAGGATGTGAAGTGTTTTTCATTCTCAGGAATCAAGACGCTTCGTGGATCATCTAAATACCCACATATTAAACTTCGAACATTGCCGATAATTACTATGGAAATATTGCTTATTATAACAATATTTTTAAAGAATTCAATACAGTACGGTGATGAATATTCTGACCCATTTAAAACGATCACCACAACAAATCGAATAAAAGTATGAATATTGAATTTCCAGATAATTTACTCTAGCAGTACTGCTATAGTCCATTATAGATATTATTTTACGATTTAGTACTTAAAATTGGGTCATTTATCATTTAAACACTTTTGGACATATTTTACAGTATCAATGTTTACATACGCAGACTATAAGTACTGTAGCACTGCAGACACGTCGCAATTGTTAGTCAGGCGATTGCAGATCTGTGAATCATAGAATTTTATGAAACTTCGCACACACTGCATGCAGTTATTTAATCGGCCGGTTAAAAAGTTACAAAAACTTCGCAATTAGATTTGTCTAACACGTGGTTTTAAATGTACCACACACACACGGAAAATGGAGCAAAACTATATTGGTCGATCAAGCAACCAGCCAACTGAAAAATATGTGCCTGCAGGAGAGCCTTATTGAAATACTAAATATAGAAGTTTAATTATTTACTACTTCATACAATAAAGTACAAAGTAACTTTCAAGGTTTTCGATGTTCAAAGATGAGAACTTACTTGTATATTATTTTCAGTATTAGGCACAACGTGCAGAATATTGCATCTACAAAAAGTATCAACCGGAATATCGAAACTTGCTATATAACATAATTATGTGATTTCTAAACTTACGAAAGTTTAAAAAAGACTCATAAATGAAGTAGGCCTACCTTTAAAAGAATGCATCACACTTTTTAGACAAAGCTTCAGCTTTGTATAATATAATATACTGGCACAGTTACGACGGTTGATTTAGGGTGATCAAATGCAGTGCTCGTACAGGAGTGTAGTTTCTTTGTCGTCTCATGTTTGAATAGCAAAAACGAGCTTGATATTATTTTTACAATACAAAAATCAAATCTCCAAGGAAGTACTTTATGTTGTACAAACAATGAAAATTTAACTATATCTGCATATGATTCAAATGCTCTTGAGAAATGGTTTTCTAATAGAGTTAGCAAAACATTATTCAATTACTGTATATATCATTCAAAAAAATGCTCGTCGAATAAAGTTCCACAGTCTTCGGTCCCAGTTCTCGTTTGAAAATTTTTTGTGTAAGAAACCTCATGCTTTGTAAATATTAACTTAGACATAATTGCGGCAAGGGGACGATGAAATAACATCAAAACGGAATTACATCAAATAACAAAAATAAGCATTATTTTTACAATTTGAAGAAATTCTGTTATTCCGTTATAACAATGGTTCAGTTTGATGTTTTTCCAGTTTGTTTATATTCCAATTTTTCGGATTCCGTTTTGATGTTATGCATATTTGCTGTTACTTCAGACTTCGATGTTTTTGCGATTTCAGTAATTCCTATTGGTGTTATTACTATTTTTTAAAAAAAAATCGTGCGGATGTTTTTCCGGTTTACATTAACCTTTACATGGCTCTAGGTTTGTGCTCATCAGGCAAATTATCACAATTGCGGCATTTAAACCCATAATATACTGGTTCACTTTGAGATACATAATCAATTATAATATTGATTTTGAAGCATTATTGATTTTCATTAAAACTGTGCGTAACATTTTTTTTCTTTTACTTTTGTGATTAGTCCATCAGAGAGTCTGATCTGGTGATTCTTTTCTTTTTTCCCAAGTACTTTGTTCTTCGCCATTTAAGCGAACAAATGGACAGCTCTTAGTGAGATGGTGAAGTTTCTTTAAGAACGAGATATCATTCTCACTGGAATGTTATGGAAAACACAAAGAACTGAATCTAATGCATTCCTGATTATGAAAGTCCCAAAATCTCTGCACACATGTAGGCCTACTACTGTACATGTTTACTGATCATATTATAAACATAAAATAAATCGGTTTATTTCTTCATTATTATTAATTATTTCAGGAAGGAATTGTGGGAGATATGATAAATGACCTTTAAAAAATTTAAATGCGTTTCGATGTAGCCTTAGCCTCATCAGAAAATGCGACATATAAATTGTTCGCACAACAACAACAGCAGTAGCAGCAGTCAGCTGTGGTGGCACAGACGCAGGTTGGCAGGTAGATTCGTTGCTTATGTAGTAGACATTATTGTATTAATTCGTAAATGAATGCAGACATCAACTACGAAATGTTATCTAAAATTTTACTATGTAAAAGAGAATTGTTACTCTCTTTAATGATAAATATCCAGTTGTGAAGTGGAACGTTTTATATGAACGGAAAACATTCCCTATGGTAAATGGACAGCATTGTACTGTATTTATTTATTTCGCTTGATATTGTCAATAATACGAGGGCTGTTCGGAAAGTAATTTTCTGTGACCGATTGAGGTACTCTAGAAGAATAGCCCATGCAGGCACGGGTATCTTCAATAAGTCTTTGGCTTACCAGCAAGATTTTTTCAGGTACCTATAATATGTCTTATATAATCGTCGAGGATTTTCTGGTTCACGCCAGTTACTACACGAGTGTTATTTTCGATTTTTCGCACGAAAGACACTAACAGAGATCTTCAGACTGAAGTTTCTGAAAAACTTGTAACTTCTAGTTTCCTGCACCCCTATTGGCCATGAAAAATCCGTGACGTCACATCTGCCGAATGTTTACTTCCAGCTTTGAAGTTTCGGGCTTCGGAAAAAGTTTTAGAAGTTTGTTGACTTCGAGAGATCGAGTAAACGATGTTCGGATTTAAAATTTTCAATGAAGATCCGGCTTCAGGTCACTGTTTTAAGTAATGTTTGCAACATAAATAAGTCTTTATATTTACGGGAATTTATTTGAGGTTTTTAGAATGGAAAATACTTAATTCTTTAACTAACCTGTTTAACTCGTATAATTTTTGTAGCAGCAGCCGAGTTCTAAATCTGCAGTTAGATTACCTCGAAACTTCAAACCGAAGAATAGTTTTTTGCTTATGAGCAATATGAGGACATCACTTTTCCTTGACACTAGAAGCTAGAAATTTTGATTAGGTCTGAACCTCCCTAATGTTGCAGAAATTCTTCTTCGAGTACAGATATGGGATAACAGAACGCGAGGTTAACTAGTCACACGACGTTTCTGTATCTGTAGGTGATATGAGGCTGTAGATCGTGTTTAAAAATTGGAAATTGCAGTATACTGAGCTTTTGATAGGCAATCATTAAAAAACAATCGGACAGTCATTTTAAGCATCCAGTATTGTTTTACGCCTCCTACACGTACCGAAAAAGAAAAAGACTGTCATGTTATTCTCGCGTTCTCACGTGCAGTATCTACATTTGCCGATGGATTTGCGTTACATTGGTGGAATCAAATCGAAAAATACAGCTGTCATATTAACTGGCGGCACTATTTTTGAAGCACACCTGGTGAATCCGATAGTTCTAAATGATTACACGCAATAGGTACCTGAAAAACTGTCACTTGCAACTCAACGATTCACTGAAGACAGCTCTGCTTGCGTAATTCTCCGAAGAGTACCCCGTTAGTTGGTCACAAAAAATAGCGGAGGTTACTGTACTTTCCGAACGGCCCTTGTATGTATATAAAAGAGCATTTGTGTACTATAGTGCAAGAGAGATCTAAGTGACATTTTTTCGAAGTTGAGTTGTTGCGGTTTTTCGGATACCCCAAGCATTGCTCTAACATATAAAATATATTTCATAGTTCTTGTGATGGGTCTAGGCATTGCTCTAACATGTGAAATATATTTTATATGTTAGGATGGTGCTTGGGGTGTCTGCAAGCTGTAGTGGCTCAATTTCGAGGAAATGTCACTTAGATCACTCTTGCACTATGGTACACATTTTAGAATGCCTGGAAATCTTCTCAAATGAAAGTTTTTGTACACAAAAATAAAAGTATGTACCACGTATGTGAGCAACAGATTATCATTGGAAATGGTTTTGATTGTGAAGGCGGAATTCCAAAACAGCTTGGTTGCAGTAAAAGCTGCGAGCGAATAAATTTCGTGCTAGCGATTAATTTTAAAAGTATCCTAAAACTACGTCCAGTGTATTTGTAACCAACTTTCAACTTTGAAAACAGGTACCTTTGATCACATCTATTGAGATAAGCTTTAAAACTTTGTTAAAATTACTATTTAGGAGAAAAGTTGAATATATGCGAAAATACTCACCCGTTACAAGTTATACTCGCACGCTGTAAACAAACAGTACACTTGGTTATGGAAATCCGCCTTTAAAGCATTAAAAACCTAACTGGAATAAGCAGTCGGAATGAATTATCTGGAATGCTCTTTATATTCATGAAGAAATAATGTGTTCGTCGACTGTTTAATTGAGCAAAGGTATGGAAATCCCTTTTTCTTTGTCGCATTAAACACTGGCATGGATGGTAGCTGCTTGCAATCGTCACTTCATCACTTCTAAAGCTTTAATCACTTTTCAGCTCTTTTGGTTCTCACAAGCATGAAAATGGAGTTCCAATTGAACATTTTTTTCTTTGCTATGATGCATCACTTCTTCTTCGGCCGAAAGTTTAATCCAATTTAGTTCGGATTCAGTGGAATTCTATGAAAAGTACAAGAGACAGGAAAACCAAAGGAGTCTATCAAACTAATTATTGGGTTGAAGGGAATTTAGATGGAATACCTCTTAAAGGGAAGATTTGTTGTTCAGTTTAGTGTTCATTACATTCTACTTTTGTGAATTTGGAAGTTTCTTAAGCACTCTGTTACGAGTAAGGTATAACGAAATATTATGCTGGGGAAATGTGGATACATGATTTTTTTTTTACTTGAAGCAAATGCTTTAATCCCTACATATAAATGGTAGTACCAGCCGGGTACAATATCTCTGGTTAGTACTTACCGAATTGTGATGCGAATCCTTCATGTCTTGGAACCAGCAGTTGAGCAGTGCATTCATTATTTTATTTAGCTCAAATTAAATAAGTGTTCACTACCGCAAGTACTTGTCAAGTGAAGAACAAATATACACATGGAGCAGATTATGGCCTTGATTTCGTCACCTTAGAGCCAGAAGGTGGTAAGTAACATTTTTGTCAAAATCGAGTTAGTACGATTTTCAGATTGCATTTTACAAGTACTTCGTGATGTAAGAAT
>JAQFYR010000487.1:0-12621 GCA_034694985.1 Campodea silvestrii
ATCGTAATGTTCTTTTGAATTGTATGAGGTTATGTGAATTTCGAATGTCAGTTGTCAAAGTGTTCCAGTATCTTATATTCCATCCAAAGTATGTCACTCAGATTCAAGAAAAATTATATTATTGGATTACCTTACTGAAAGTCTTTAGTCAGACACATTACTTTCATAAGAATTAATTAACTAAATAGTAAATGATTTAATAATTGAAGTGAATATATATTAATGATTCCCGAGTGTATTTTTAAAGTCTAATTATTCGTACACCCGTAATATTATAAATGCTGAAAATTTATGTGGTTCAGGAACTGCCTAGCATAGTGAATCACGCGGTTCAAGAACTACCTAGCACAATATTATTCGAAAATACTTTTTTTAAAAACCTTTTTAAGCATATTTTATTATTATTATTATTATTATCAAAATTTGTTCATTGAACATTCATTTTAAAGTATTCAATAACAAATTGAAAGCATTCAATAATAAAACTATTTTCTCGGAATATCTCATAGCAAATTCAGAGAACCACTAAAGTCGTATTGCCCAGGAAATATTCTGATTTTTCTCAAAACTTGTGTTGCGTCAATGCTTCCTCATGCTGCCTCTCATCGTTTATCAGACGGCAGTAATAAATATTAATTAATATTTAAAAAATGTAACAGAAGTAAATACAATCGTTCGGTTTCATAATAAAAACAGAATAATGCGTAGCTTAGATATAATGAAAATATTTTCCCGGTTTCGTAATCCCTGACTCTCCACCAACAAAACCCAATCTTTAATTTTGTCTTAGGACGCGAATGGCTTATAAAAATGATAGTATCAGTAAATTTGTCTAGTATAATAATATTATTCCTAAAAATTAATAATAGTTTTTAGAGATACAGAGTCAATAACACAAACTATACAGTATACGAAATTAAACACTTTGTTTGCCACCTCTGTAGTATTTATTGAAAATGACTATAGTTCGCACACTGTGCGTCTTCAGAATTCAAAAAGTATTTTATGTTTCAGGTTTTTATGCTTTTATTTACTAAGCTTAGTTGAAATCTGAAGATGCTTAGTGTACGAAACTACAGTAATTTTGAATAAACACTGCAGAGGTGGCAAACGAAGTGTTTAATTTCGTATAGATTCCTAGAAATGTCAAATCTCTACTTCTTTAAAAGTACAATCACCTATAACCGTTTATATATTACGCGTATCGCCACCACATTTCCAGTTAGAAATGCATCATTTATAACATCCAGTTGACATGGAACTTCTTCCCTTTTAAAATGATGAACCTTTCAGCAAGAGAGAGAGAGAAGGATTTCCCTCTAGCAAATAAATATCCCCGAATGATTATTTTGTTTTGTTTTCTAAATGTCTTTCCCTTATCCCCTCGACGACTTTCAAATTTTTCAATGTTGTCCACGAAGGGAATCCTCTCTCATGTCAGGTAATAGCTTATCCATGAACAATAGCCAAGGGAGAGACGTTGGTGGGGGACGGCAAACAGATTCGAAACCGACGAAAGAAACAGATATATACTTTATATTTACAAATGAATTTATTTTGTTTACTTTCGAGTATGTTTTTGAGTAAGTGAGACGTCCACGTAATTCCTGAAGTTTTTGTCAATCAAGTTACTAGAGTCACTCCAACGACATAAAATTGTGATATTTCTTTCTGGTATAGTATAAATTAATCCATGACGACCGGCGGAAACATTATAAATTCCAGCCTTACCGTTCCCGAGCTATGAATGTTTGAAAATCGTGATGATGTCATAAGGGCATACTCCGTATGAGTATATTAGTGTACTGTTATAAGGGTACACAAACTGGAATAAATTTAGAACTCTTCACCTGATTATATACGTACAAAGGAAAAATTATTAACAGGTATACGCAGCTATGTTTCTACAACTTTTAAAAAAGAATCAGCATTTTACAATGAACTGTTATTGAGATATTAATTTAAAACGTTCTGAATACATCATAAGGGTACACGTACAAAGAAAATTTAAACGGTCATAACTTTTGAACGGTTAGATGGAATAGTTTTTTCCTAGTAATCGTGAAAAAAATTAACGAAAATAAATGTCAATTAACTGGATAATTTTCGATCTTCGTTGGAGTGCGCCTGTAACTAAGTTCCTTTTTAAAATATAACCATTTTCCAATTCAAATATTATTAGTTGTAATGGCAGTGTATCTATTCATTCATCCACATTGACACCAATGTACAATTTCTGGAACTTGTACAGAAGCAATTCTGAAATGAGAAATTAATTTTATAAAACTGAAAATTAACGACATCAAAAATAATCTTAACTAGTAAATTTTTGTGACTTCATTATGTACATTTCATACCGACTCCAGTTTGTCCTTGTTTCGTTCCTTTTCTCTTGATCAGGAAAAGCAAAGAGAGGGAGAGAGAGAGAGAGCAAAAAAAGGAAGGAAGGATCGAAATCGGAATTGAGACGTTTACTGTGCTGCTTGTTCCTTCTTTATGGGATTTTCAATGTATATGGAATAAGGGGACGACTCACTTTCCAAACAGACTGATCTGGTGAACCGATAGGCAACCCAAATACGACTTTGCTTTCATTCATTCTTTACCGATAGAAAGGAGCTCCACAACAATCATGTTCTTTTGAAAACCAAGAAGAAGAATTTGATAAATTTTATTTCTTTTGTAGCATACAAAAGCTCCACGCATATTGACGTGTAATACGCAATTTATTTTTAAATAATGAAGTCTACAACACACAAAGTTATTAACAATCAAATATATACAGGCATTATTGCCATACATGAAAGAATAATAATCCACCGGCGGGAATCTAACCCAGCACCTCCAGATTACTCGTCGTTTGCTTTGCTTTCACGAAAGAAACATATTGCCGTAGTTGATTGGTGAACGCAACCGAATGAACCGACGCGTAATCGAGAGATGCTGGGTTCCATTCCGGCCTTTAGATGATTTTTTCTTTGGCTTAAATAATTCTTTATTGCAACGATGCCTGTTATAGTGCATATATATGTTGTTTAATAAGACACAATTTATTTAGATAATTTAGAATAATCATATCATTGATGATGCGATGTTTGAATACTTTGTGATGTTAATGCTTACGTTGCAGCGAATGTGACACATACACAAGTACTCAAAAGTTTATTGCTCCATAAAGACAACAATGTTTCATTCGCAGAGTGTACAAGAGCACGTTTACACTTTAAGTTGCTCTATTAGGCTTCAGATCGTAAAAGTTAAATGATCTGTAACCAAATGGAAAAGACACCTTTTCTGTTGGACCTGTTGTGACAAAACATCACGTTGATCAGGTTGGGTGTCAAGTCGAAAACTAACTAAATTAATACGTAAATATCCCCAAAAATGGTTTAATTTCTGTACAAAAACATGATTTTACATTAATTATTACTTCAAACCGAGATAACCATTCATGAGGTATATAATTAATTGCAATTATATCATGCAAATTTTGCACTGAATATTAAAGGATGATAGGATCAAGAAAACAGGTGTTTTACCATATTTTAATCCCTCACAGGACTACATCCACGTATATATATGAAATATGGTTGTGGAAAGGTACGGTGTGCCATGCTGGCTGATGAGTCCTGAAGTAGAACCGTCGATTATAATATATTCCATGGAAGTTCCCTGTGTGGTAAACCCATGATGATCGTATATGCTTGATCCTATACCATCTTCTAACAGTCAGTCCAATATTTTCAGCGAGACCGAGTATAACATCACGCAGACCTATGTAATCCATTATAAATCTATAACGTACCTTTAACTTTGATCACAACTCAATTCTTTTTAATATAAATCATAATAAATTTAATCTTTGATACTTTTTATAGAATTTAAAACTCTCTATTCCTTTGAGAAACACTTGCTGCTCTAATCCATTTTGATTTCTGTAGGCGTGTAGCAATGTATTGGATATAGTGAAAATAATCATATCTCCGTATATAGTGATATAAAGTTATTCTATAACAGAATCTCCTAATCCTCTGGAATTATGTACATTTTCACAGCAGTTTCTTTTTTCCAATATTCTCTTAATAATAAAAAAAATCCTCATACTTCCTTATCAATTGCAATTGGAATTATTTCACAAAATTGTTATAATACTTGCACATTACGTTTATTTTCATATTGCATTTATTTCGTTTCATTATATTGTTATCGCTATTTTTGTTTGAAACTCCCAATATCTGACAGCATAACCTGTTGGCTCACAATACGTTTAATCCATTATGCTTATGGCACGTAAATAAATAAATAAATAAAAGTGTTAATCAAGTGTTTCATTGTTCAACCATATCGTAATTTATGACGTAGTACGTTAAATGTTTTCAAGGAACCGTTTCTCATATTATAGGGAAATACGAGTTTGTGTATTATTATGACACATGATATCGTCAATCGTCATGCAATTTTTGAGAATGAAATGGAATAATATACTTCGAACATCTTATTCAGTCAAGTTCCCAGCATTCAAATTAACATTACCAAAGAACATGCTGAAACAATAAAATGGAATCCCTAAATACTGACTAGTGAGTATATACCGTACCCATCAAGATCACAGAATATTCTAATGATAAATGCACCTTCCTTCCGTAACTAATTTCTCTGTTCCACATAATTTTATATAGTGCTTCTCTGCTGTATAAATCACCTTCCACTTTAAACAGGTTGCACGTTCTAGGAACACGTTGAGAACATTCAACAGTTAAAATTGATAGAAGCAATTCACAAACACTACAGCAATTCCATCAACTGTCTGACCTATTGTAGTGTGGAATCATATCTTCCCGTATATTAAGAATCAGATCATTTCAAATTCGTTTTTCATCCCCCACCCCCTCTTCCGTATATAGTATCCTTTTTATTACCATATTAATAAAGATGGGGTAACAAAATAATAATGTGTACTTTCGTTTATAGAGGAGGAATTATGCAGCAGACTGAGTCAATTTCAGTCCGAATATGATAATAGAGTAAATTAATCACAGTAATGTTAATAATGTGTAATGTGCAGCAAAGTAAAGAGTAATACGTTGAGGTTCAGAGTAGAAGAGAATATTTTCATTTAAAAGTAGTGCATAAAGAAGCATATTGAAACATTACTCGTTTTAAATTACATCACATCATACTGTAGAAATTTTGAAACATAAACAGCATTAGAACTGTATTTAGATTTCATGTAATATATTACATATACAACCTTTGTGGGTGAATTATATTAGAATATATATTGTATCCGTATGCGACTTTTCGGTTACCAAACACCAGTTAATGCAAGACTATTTTGTTCAGCAGAAGTAGGTCTATACTTGTTAAGTTCTTCGATATGTCGTTTATATCAGTTTTTTTTAGCAATATGTGATTCAGTTATATCCGTAATTGTCTCAAAAATTGTAATTCTTATGAAAAACAAAGGTTCTTTTAGGAAGGCAAAGGGGTGAAAATCCAAATATAATATAGGGACAGTAAATAGATGAGTGTAAATTCACAAAAACCAAAGAAAGCGTATACTGCATTAGAAGTAATAATAAAAATTTGGAGAAGCTTAATCAGATTACATTTCATTGTGCATAATTCTACGAGTACAGGTTTACTTTCATTACCTAAGATAAATATTGAACTGATTGGAACTTTCATTTGCGGTTATTTTTCGCGCTTGAAAAATCAGCAAAAGCGAAAATTACATTCGCTCAATACTTTACTTACGCACATGTAGTCATAAGTCAACTGTCTCTTAAAACATGGTTTATTTGCACTTACACGGTTTTCCTTGAGAAACATTGATTATTTAAGGATAAACTAGATCATTTATTTGAATACTAGTAGACAGTAGCGTAGCTGGTCATTCGACGGAGCTGAAAAGATTTCTTTCAAATTTGCAAAAAAATTATCGGAATATTAGTTTTCCTACAGTCACCCCCACACAACGCCACGATACTCCACCATCCAATCATTTTGCAAATCGTAGAATTATGTTTATATGTATACAGATAGATTATCAACTCAACTGAATTATTTCAGTCGAATCCGATCGTGAATTCGATTGAAAGTCGGAAAATCGATTCCACCGGTGGTCATCAACACCCAAACGTTTTAATGCCAAAATGGTCGATATCTGATCAGTAGATCCTCAAAAAGATATCAGAGATAATACTATAATTTTATTCAATGCTCAAAATATCAACGTTGCAATGTAGATTTATGCAGAAATATTTTTTCGTATCTTAAGTCATCTTACATGTTAGAAGCAACAATACCTCTATATGAGTGTGAATCACAGGTTAAGAAGATATAAAAGTAGGATTACTATAGTCTGGCAGTTGAGGAAACAAGATATCTTTTTGGCCGTTCTATGACCACATTCTACTGATTCTATTGCCACTTTTTTTCAAGTTTCTGGATAAATTCAGTCGTTAACGCCTAGCGGGAAATTGTGCCTATGCTAATTTTCTTCTGTCTTCCCCAATCAAATAACATTAAGTAATTAAAACCTTATTCCAATGTTCGTAAATGAAATATTTATGCAAAGTGTGATTCATTTGCTGTAATTACGCCGAATAGCAAATACCAATAAAATTCAGTATATAAAAGTGTTTATGTTCTATAAACAGTAAACTGTAAACCAGAATTATTGACAAAACCTGATCACACACGTAGAGCGAAATAAGCATACATCGTCAACACCGTTTTATTGCAATCTCACGAATTTGAAGCAAAGATCTCCAGCAGCATGTTTTATATTCTTCTCCACGTATTTTGTACCCCACATCGCAAAAACCTCTTCCTAGAACTGGCAATAAAACATAAACTCAACTCATCGTCAAATCTAAACTCTTCTTTCTAACGTACTTCTATATCCGCCTCAGCTTTATTTTACATCTCATGAAAGTTCTTTTTTGTTGTTGTTGTTTTGAACATGATGACCTGTCCTTCTCAGTTTGCATCCCATTTCTTCGCTTCTGGAAGTAGTTCTGAAACTTTGTGCTCCTATTACCCTGATAAAGGCAACAGACGATCGTTCCAACTTATCGAGAAGAATCGATCCCAGAGGGGTTAAATGCCCGACCTCCCTCATCCCCCCTCTTTGACCACTTCTTTGAGACGAAAGGACTTGCTTCTCGTCGATCATCAAATTGATGCAATTTCAGTTCCATACTCTAAAATGGGTAATGCTACTACAGAGCGAGGAGAGTAAGTGAGATGTTGGGGGTGCAGGGAGTAGGAGAAGATTCTGTGACGTATTTTGTGGGGGTAATATGTGACGTGTGGTAGGAGGATGATTGTTGTATAGTTAATTAAAAGTAACGAAATTCCATTTTTCAATATGTTTAAGATGTAATAGCGAATATTCTATGGCACCATCTCGTTTTTCCTTCTATAAAACAGGATAGTGCTGTAGATTTACTTTTGCACTTTTTTCATGAAAATTTGGGAAAAATAAGAAATCTTCTCATTTCTTAAAATAGTATCTTGCATTACGTTGTCCTCGTGTACCAACCTGCATACTGTTATCTGTCGTTATTTGAAAGTGTGCGATTAATAACGTACGCGTATACTATTAAATATAACCTGCAAAACTATAAAATCTAAGGAAAGATGTTCACTATTCTAATACTGCTTTTCGTGAAAGTTTTTGTGGTATATTCAAATACATATAAAGAAAGACTCACTGTTAGACAAGCTCGATTTATTTGTCGTTATCTTATTATTAGTATACAGTACCAATATCACTGTGAGCAAAGCTTTGCTGCCGTTTTACTGTTTTTTCTGCAGTTTCTGATTTTATGTTACTGATAAGCTTTTGTTAGCACCGTTATACAAATACCGTGTGACATTCATATGTTATTTTAAATAGTGGCTATTATAATTATATCAATGTATACATATACATTTGGTCTGAAGTCAGGAAGAGGTTTAAAATACTAATAATTTTTATTCATCAGTATTTTAAACATACATATTATGAATTCACAACATATTATATGCATTCTTACAGATTTGTGTTATAAATTCGCAACAAGGATTTTTTTTAGTAATTAAACCTGAAAAATCATGTTTTATAAATGTCAGCCACTTTCAGCTCTAAAAGTGGTTGTTTTCGTCTCGGATATTCTTTTTTAGATCTTAAATAATATCATTGCTGACATGTCCATGTACATTTTTTTTTACCAAAGAAATCAACCCTATAACAAATTCAATTGTGGCCGAGGTTGTTAAATGTGGTGCCTGTAATCATCATTTTGTGAAAGATTACTGCTGAACATTTATATATGCATTATTTAATTTGCGGGTATTTGCAGAAATATGTTTACATAGTCAGAATTATTTGAATTTCACAAAAATTATTTGAGAAAATAATCGGGCTTTGCTTTAATAGCAGATATCCAGTGAATACTGAATGTTCCTTCAAGAGATTAGTGAAGCCGCAGTTGCATCTCCAGCATTAATGACTTTCATGTTCTTGATACACTATTGACAGTGATTTAAAGAATAAAAAATTAACGGTAATTGCAATTTATTTAGAACATTTATTGTAATTAGAGTGAACATCTCAATTAACGTGAATCTGTCAATAGTACTTAGATTTTATTGCAAGTAAAAATGAGAATTTTTGAGTATATATCAAAAATACCTGTAAAAAATAAGAACCATTTGTTATTTCAATAAAGTTACCTTAATTTCTTTCACAACAGCACGTGTTGAGTTTAACGTATAGTTATTATTCCACGGGTTTTAATATTTTATTTATTTAATCTAGTATGCGTCATTCACTTTGGGCGTCGTTTAACCCTAGCGCTCGTAACTAATACCAGAAGAAAGAGTATAACGACACTTCAAATAACCTTACCAACATTAACGTCAACCAAGTTTAAAGTATTGATGAAAAAGTAAGGGAGGTCAATTTATTGCATTATAAATCAGCACGTTCCGTTTGAAAATCTAAGTTATGAAAATATAGGTCATTTTAAAATGGTATATTGTATAATACAAATGCAATTGCATCATTATATAAAAGTCCACTAATTAATGTGTGTGATCATGCAAGTATGTATGTATGTTTGACAGCAACCTTGGTAATGACATTGGATTCGTGCTGATCAAGTGACAAAAAAGTCTGCATGAGTAGACGCTGACTCAAGAAGGTTTCTAAAGCAATCAATACTTTATATACCGTGGGAAGGACTTGTACGAGGAATTTGTTGGAAATATATTCTTTGGTGTTCACTTTCCAGTATAACAAAATAAAAGCGTGAGAAATATTATTTCTTGATTTGGAAATAAATGAGATAATTCTTTTATGCCAAGTCAATTTTTTATTTTTAAAATGAGTTATGAAAATAAACAACAGGCTTAGCTTCTAAAAATGTGCAAGTAGTTTACAGTGGATAATTGCGAGATTTTCTATGCATGGTATTAATTATTGTAAATATAGTTACGATATTAATTATATCTTTATAGTGGGTAAACCACACATAAGGTACTCGTATTTAATGATATAATTCAAACATTGAACTGAATATAAGAGGAAACAGGATCCTGTGGTTGTTGGTAAATGCAGTGCATGTTACACCAATTGTCAGTTCTCCCATTGTATTTAGGAATCTTGATATATAATTGCTGTTTGCTGTTAATACTAAACTTAGAATAATAAACTATTACCACTTTTAACACCTCAAGGCACTACTTTATCCTAAATAGAAACGTTCACGCAGTTTGAAAGATGAGTAAGGATACGGGTAATGCGTACTGCTTGTGACCATTGTTTCGACACTTCAGGGCTCGTCAGCAATATGTGCTCTAAAAAGACATTCCTTGTATTGCATACAAGCAGTGGTGTTTTTAAAGTTTACACCTGTTTTAGAAGGCCTCATTAAAATCGAAATAACTGGAACCAATATTTTATCAGAATATTTTATACAAAAAAAAAAAAAAAAAAAAAAACGGCACTGCGGTAAACATGCCAGTGAAATTTTAGCAGTATTTTCGTAAGACACCTGATGCTGCTAAATTAGTGAACCCAGTTGTGTCGTTTTAAAATAAATTATATTACAGAGTTGGCAAACAATTGGTTTAATTTGTGAATATATGCTATATTTATGAATTTAAATTTCACTTCTCTGTTTACGCATGCATTTTATAAGAAAAACTTCTATTGAACCCAAATACAGATCTTCAGCAACTCGAATACAATTACTGTTACAAGTTATAAACATGGGCGTCCGCAAATGTATACGCAAAACGGAAGCCGGGAGGGCGAAGTCGAAGGCAAGTTATGGCCGAGTGGAGTGAATGTTTTTAGTTTTCTTGTAGTTGAAAGTGTAGTCTCAATCGAAATTTTGCAGAATATCTCAAATTTTACTTCCAACTCTTCGTATTTTATTTTGCAGAGTCAGTGATGGAACGGATCACAAATTTTTGACCCGGTTACCCAGGTGACCCGATGACTCAGTGATCCGGGAAACCGCTGACTTATTCGGTGACCCGAAATTACCCATTTTCAAAGAGTTAAGTGATTGTTAAAATTTTGTAATGATTATAACATTCTAAAATCGAGAAGAAAGTAGTTTAGAAACGAGTACTGTGTTGCAGATAAAATATTGTTACATTTATTCTAATATATAGTTGCCGCTTTATCAAATTATTGCAAATACTTCCAATAAACTATCATTTTATTAATCATTGAATTTCTACTTACGAGTTAGACTGACTATCTTATACTAAGCTGTGATGTAGTGGCAAGGGAATAATCTTATCAAAACGCATCCAGGTATTTTTTTCTTATAAACAATAATAACCTAGTTTAATTATTCAAACCAACTAGTCGTTGTGCCCATTCGAATATCCGAGAGGAAATGGGATTTCCGGATCAAACCAGGTCTCCGGATCAAAATGGATCCTGGGTCAAAACCGGATAACATGGATTGACCCGATGGCCGGGAGGAAAACTATGACCCGAAGTGACCTGATAACACGTTTCATCACTGTTGCAAATATTTCTTGATTGCAAATAAAGCTAGGTGCAACATGGAGGACTGCACTCTTATCCGTTCATGTGAGCGCCAAGCTTCAAATGAGGAGAATGGAAAAAATGAAGCAAAAATACTTCTTGCACGATTTTACCAAAATGAATTAAATAAATAAAATAATAATTTCATAACAAAATATCAAAGTACTAATTCATTATTATTCCATCTTCGAAACTAATTTAAATAAAAAAAATATCAAGACATTTCTTTCGGATTGCGTACATAGCGGAGTTTATTTTTGTTGTGTGCATACACTTGTTTCAAAAACATTTCGTGGCTGTTTCATACTCAAACAGTATTCATAAAGCCCTGAAATCAGGAACCAAAACCAACGTTTAATATACAAAAAAAATATTTTTCATATAATATAATTTTGCTGAAGGTTCCTCATGAAACAATTATTATTGTAAAGAAAATCCATTTCATTCGTAATCTACGAAATGTGCGTGTTCATAAATTTTGATCTGTGTCCGTGTTGGATCATTATCAGTAGATTTGTGTGCTGAGAGATTGAGTGATCACTTGAAGATCCGAGAGTGGATTTGTCACCTTTTTTGTGAACTTTAGTCAAATGCCAGAGAAGTGATAAATGGGATCGAGTAGTCCATCACTTTACAAACGTGAAAAACGACGTGGAAAACAACTTTCTCCAGGGAACAGAAGGGAAAACTACAAATCTGAAGATGAGAATACAAGCATCTTACTTATAAGAATTGTGACCGTATATAGTAACCAGGAATTCTGATTCAAAACGCAGTTTCAGAAAAGCTTATCGCACCATGAAACGAATGCATTTCACAATCGCTTAAATTTATACTGGATGGTTTTAAACGTAGTGCATAACAATTCTAATAATAATAATAATGTTTTTTTATATTTTTTATTATTATTATTATTATTTATTTCGGGCAACATTAGGGCCTCTGGCCCTTTCTTGCATATAACCCAAATACAATTATTTTATATCATTTATCAGCAGAAAGAAATCACATAAATATCTACTAAACTACAGGACAAAACAATGAGCATGCATTAATACATTTCCAGTGTACAAAGTACGTAATAAAATACTTAAAATATGAAAATGTTACAATCCTAATCCAAAACAGTCGAAGAAGAGAAGTACCGCCAACACAATCGAGAAAATATGGAGAATAATTTTGATGATCTAATATAGTGAGGAAAAGAGTTCCACAATTTCGCAATATGAACTTTGTATGACTTTTTGGAAAAGTGTGTTCTATGTTGTGGAATTCATAGAAGGCTACCGCATGTACCTCGTGTTTCATTGATGTGCCTTTCTGGAATATACATATTATTTATATAATTATGTTGGTTGCTGAGAGCAAAATGTTTTATAAAATAATTTCAATGCTTCAAAATTTCTTCTCTGTAACATGTTCAGGTGATGTGATTTCATTATGAAATCATACATATGATCAAATTTTTTAAGATCATAAGTGAATCTGATACATGCATTTTGTATCTTCTGTACATATGCTGACTGTTGCGCTGGAAGTTCACCTAGGGCTACACTTGCATA
>JAQFYR010000488.1:0-12619 GCA_034694985.1 Campodea silvestrii
CGCCACCCGCCTGCTTCCACTCCCTCCGGACGGGTGGGACCAGGCGGGTGGTGGCAATCCAGGGCACTCTGTTTCTTTGCTGTAAGTATCAGTCAATTTAAATATTTTACCTTCTTCGTATCAAACCCTGATACGTCACCAGTTTCCAGTTGTTGGCATTGTTTGCAAAATCCATCTTGAAACAAAAGTCCCGTTACGATCAAAATAATTTTGAATGAAATTAATATCATTTTCAGTTATAACGGTACACCGAAGGCTGAAGAACTCTGGTTTTCCCAATGGAAACTAACGTACAAGCATTTCTATTATATATTCACGTTGTTCGTACGTAGGCGTACGTTTCTCATGCATTTTGTTTCGAAATATATATTTAGTCTTTTAGAGTAATTAATTATAGGGAAAATTATAATTGTATGTGATACTGAAATTTATATATGGTATTTCTCATTGTGGCATGTTCTAAGCACGAGATTATTGAATTAATTTGAATGTAATTCCATAGTTCGTTTCGAGCTTGTGAAGAAAACTTGAAATTTTGCGTGCGAATACTGCGAAAGTGAACTAATTTTGAAAAAAGTCATGTAATGCCTACATGTAGGTTATTTATTGCTTCTCAAATCTGTAAAGTGACAATAATTAAAGGAAAATTGGCAGCTTTGAGGTACTTAAAAATTCATTTAACTTAACTCTCTAGAGTGATTTTCAATATCTTATTATTTGGAGTTTTGCTATGCCGTATATTTCTTGATTCTTGACAAAGTTTTTTTTCTGTCAGTCGTACTGTAGTATCGTCATATAAGCTGATCAGAAATTGTGCTTTACTAAATTGATATTCACAAAGGAGCTGAAACTGCCACTAGTTGAAACACCAGTAACAATGAAAAATCAGTAAGACGTTTGAAGAATATGTCATGAGGAGGTGTATACGGTGGTGTGAAGTCTGAATATATTAAAATGAGACGTGAAATATATACTATATATATATATATATATATATATATATATATTCTTTATTCAAGAAGTACATATACTGTAAGGCAACTGGTTTGTGGTGCAAAAGTGGATGGAAAATAAGTACTAGAATAAGGATAACATTTAGCATAACATAACAATATATTCGTACATAGATAATTATAAGCGTTTCATTGAATTACCGATATAACAAAAGTAATATTGGTACTAAAAGATTCACAGCAAAGAAAAAAAAGAAGTTTAGATACATAAACTTAAAAAAAAATGAATCACTAAGTTTAGTAAAAAATATGAAAGTTGGGTGTTTATGCTTTGTACGGCTGTATTAACAAAACAAAAGATGTTATGAAGTTTAGGCTAAGATTGGTTAAATAATGCTTTTCAAATGGTATTTCATGATTCAACCAATGTAAGTATTTATTTTGAAGGCTCCGAAAAAAATCCAATAGTATATGTTGAAGGTCATTCAATTGATTGATATAACAATATCTTTAAACTTTAATATTTTTGAAGTAAAGTAAGCCCTTGTAACCCCCTTAATTTTAAATTTAATTAAGAGAGATGTAAAAATGGCTAATTTTTGTTTAGATAGATAAGCTACAATATATTGACCAAAATAACCAAAATTTACGATCGAAATGTTGGAATTATTACTATCTGAGAGATTATCTTTAAACTTTAAGTTTCTCAACATTTTGATATTTGTTAATAATATAGTGACCAATACCTATCATTACTTGAAGAAGCAATCAGTCTTCTCGGAGACTGAAAACCGGAAGCGAGCTTATTGCCATGGCGGCAGTTTCAAGTCTAGAGCGTCGTGCTGTCGTCATTTTATTGTGTTCGGAATTTTTAAATAGTCCATCAATATGCCTAATTTGACTTAAATGCGGTATTTGCAATGTAAACACATATTCTTGAGATTAAAGTTGTGGGAAACTTCCAGAATAAATCAGAAATTACGAAATTGTAACTGAATGTTCTTTTTCTTTACGTTGACATTAATGTTCCGGAGATTATTCACATCATACTGGTGCAATTATAAACAACCGAGTTTGCTAACGGTAGTAAAAACACATCAGAGACTGTATAATATATCAATGTATTCTGTGGAGGGAGGGTGCCGATGAGGGGAATTATAAGTTGGGCGAGTTTATCAGTTTATTAGTTTTGAAATCGCTCTATTTGATTAAAACATATTAATTTTCAGAACAGTTTGCCACTATTGGCGGTATATATAATAATAAGTTTGTATCTGGAAATTACCTTTTTGTGAATGATTCTCAAAGAACTAAACATAATACAAAGTATTGATTTTGAACTTAATAGAATTCTGCAATTAAACACATGTAGTAAAATGATAACATAGGATATGCTACCTAAAATGAGTTTTTGTTCGAATTTAACTATTTAAGCTTATGAATATTAACATTTGCTGGTAATTCCTCATAAGCTTAAAAACATTATAGTTGTTTTTAATAAATCTGCCTTTATTGTCGCGTCCTTACTAATATATGTTCATTGTGTTTGTACGTTGCATAGACTTTATTATTTAAAAAGAAATATAATTATGTAGTTTTTTGTGAAATATTTTTGGTAAATATTAACTTATTGAAAAGGACAACACATATATCGTCTGCTTGAATTTCTCTTCTTCCTTAGATCTCTTTACACACAAATGGATCGATTTGGTTTACAAGGTTCTTCTCGCTATACTGATAATCTATTGGTGATTTCAACTTGTGCGAATAATGAAGATGACTCAAATGAAATTGTTTTTATTGTTCCTGTATTGAGGAAAGAGGGGTCAAAACTGCCAACTTCCACAATTAAAGAAATGCTACCGAAATCAATTAGGAATAACCCAGAATTAAATATTTATTGTGATAAATAAAATAAAAAAAATATTGTATATTCTCAAAGAACGTTTAGACAATGATACGTTTTAAACATAAATGTGAATGTTATACCATGGAAATACAATGTCAAATGATATTTTTGGATTTATATTATGTCAAACGCATTTCCGGAGATTAATGATTATCAATAGTTTGTAGAGTACATTGGACAATATACTCTGCTGAAATAGTTATCCCATCGATTACATCATTATTGTGTTAAACTAAAAAGGACACGACTATTCGACTAAATATATGTTAAATAAGTTTGATCACTCGATATGCCTTAGAGAGAACTTACAGAGTTACAGTAAATTCTGAAGTAATTAAAGACATTCCAAAGCAAAATCACAGGTTCATGCATCAAGCTAAAACGCATTATAGAAAGTGCAAAATCAAAATTTGAGATTTATATATTCAATAATGTATTTGGAACGTTTATCTCATGTCTATAGTACAATTTGTTAATAATGTTTTACTGGTTCATATTTCTTGGAAGTGCTCTCGGAAGTACCCATGTGGCCCTAAATCAGAACTTCACAAAGGCTAAACGAGTATATCGAATAGCGGAACAGTTTTCCTACATGTACATTGTAGTAATCCCTGGATGAAAGCTCAAGCCGCTAGCGGGTCCAGGGCAAAGATTATCATGCATTCCACGAGATAATCTCACATATGTATGATCACCCTTCAAACTGCTAGACTAAATAGGACTTATAAGGTCTTGATCAGAAGGAGCAATAAATTTTAAAATTATATTGTAACTTCAGGGTCATACAAAAAAGAAGAAGCTGTCCACTGATATATAAAAAGTTTAAAGGCTCATAAATCGCATTCAGTTCACATAAATATAAATTTATTGCATTATTCAAGGATAAAGATTTTCATCTTTTTTCGCTTTCTTTACGTACAGTAACGAATTATAGTAAATTTATGCATACGAAATACCTGACATCTCTAGTGGCACAGCTTGGTTACTGTTGATAATTAAATAAATGAACATTTTTAAAGTAGAAAACAGATTAATGTAAGCACTAATGATTCATTTGAAATATTTCAGCTCCGCTTTTCAAGCATAGAACAAATGCGTATACGAAGATTAAACATACAACTGATGACATTTTGGTTTTCACTGCTTGCTTCGACAGTGCAGACAAAAAGATGTTCATGAATTTTTTGTCACTGTAATCAGAAAAGAAGGGTCAAATTTAACCGCCTCTAAAATTAGAGATAGATTATTCTCTGTAAACACTGCGATAAGTAAAACTGCAGACATGGAATTCAACTAATATATTGTACCCGAATACCCACTTGATATGCTGAACAATACAGATAATTGTATACTCACAATAATAACAAGCAAAACAAATCAACAAAGAAGATTTTCTCGTGTTTCATTTACTTGTTCTAACTTCTCGAATTTACAACCATCTAGGATTCATACTGATTGATAGAATAATTAATACACTTTCATTCAATTATCAATTTTTCGCGTATACATTGATTCTGGTTTGATGATTTGATGTTAATTTTAATCATTACTTTAAGCCAGTGGTGATATAATAAATTTGCGTAATGCTTTACAATGAATAACCGTCAAAATACACTGTACTTTGATAAAAAAAAAATAATAATAATAATAAAAAAAAATGTAACAGGGGCCTGCCGTTGTGGAGAGTTCTATGTCAATTCAGCGCAGTATAATTCAACGCCGAGAATTCAGCGCATGACAATTTGGCGCGACGGCAATCAGCGCGAATTGCGTTTTCACTGTACTAAAATTATAACGAGCATTGATACGATAAATACATATATTGACATAATGTGTTTCGTGTCGTTCCGGAAATATTTTTTTCTCTTTGCTGCAGATTCGGCCAGGTCAGTTTATTATTAATCTTAACATTTTATAACATGATCTATACTAATTCGAGCTGGCCTAAATCGTCTAGTGTGACCTTGCCTAACCTGATCTAATCTAGCCTAACCTGATCTGATCTAACCTGATCTCACTTGTCAGTGCCGCATTAACAACTAGGCACTGTAGGCACGCGGCTATGGGGCCCAGACCTTTGGGGGGCCCCGAGCAGAATAAAAATACAAAGAAATGCGAAATCGGAAAAGTTTAATAAAAAAAATAGATGGCCAAAATTTCAAAAGATAAGCTACTATACACTCTATACTGATAGACTTTATGTTATTGTCTTCATTGTGTTGTATATTTAAAAATTGAAGAATATATCACTACACACCCTTTAGTTTGGGGCCCCAAGCTAAATGACATAATAATCCATATGTACTATTCAATACAATTGAAAAAATTATTTTCAATTTGATTGGAATATTTTACTTTCTAATAGCAATGCCCTCACGAATTCTGGGTTTGGACCTTACTGTGTGTTACACCTATACAAGAGAGAAGCGGAAATCAAATTATGTCGTACTACTTGACCAAATTTAGTTTCCTGATGTTAATAATTGCTATCATGAATGCCCCAGTGCGGATAAATATACGCAGTCTTCTGGAGTATAGACCAACGAAAAACACAAAAATTCGAAAGGAAAAGATGTAAAGTACATCGTACTTAACCATTTTAGTAAAAAAAAAAAAAAAAAAAAATCTACTCAATTCGAAAATGCCTAAAATTTTCATCCTCACTCCGCTCGAAATTTTAGGCAAGTAACTTTAATGTGGGGCACACATAACTATGCTCTCTCCCTAGTTGCAAATTAGCTGCACCCACAAACCGATAAATTGGTCACATCGGTCATGCAAATAGATATTCCGTCTCATTTCATAGATGAACGCGGGCCCCGGAGAAAATCGTGCCTATGGGCTCCCAAGGGTCTCAATCCGGCACTGCCTGATCTGACCTAACCTGATCTGACCGGGATTGATAAAAAAATTAGAAGGTGGACATAAATCACATAATCATCATTCTTATTTATAAGGGGTGAATTTAGTGCTATTCGCACAATATGAAACTTCTATAAAATTAAATTTTAATTACATTTCATTGTATCAATTGACATTTGTGTTACGGTACAGTAACAATAATTTGATTTCTTTCTATTAAAATTATCATCACGCTGAATTGTCGAAGCACTTAATTGTCGGGTATAACCTTTGAGGAGTGGAGGTATTGCATCTGGGAACCGTAAAGTTAAATAAACGTCTTTCTTTTCCTGTGCGATAACGTTGATTTTTCAAATTATCGACTTTATACTACCAGTCGTCTTTTTATATGCAAATAGAGTACAGAACTAACGACACCCTTAAAGTGAATCCGGAGGGCACAGAAAAACTGTAGGAAAATGCGTGGCATGCGTAGGAAACGAGGATTTTCGGAAACAATAAGTAATTTTCGTTCCTTTTTCTCGTCATGGCCATCGTCCTCCACCCAGATAATCTTTTTGGAATGGTCCTTTATATCCACAGTTTATATTGGTCTCGTGGAAATATTATCTATACCTTGACAACGTCAAAACGTTGTCAAGGTAACTTGGCGGTTTTCTGCTTGGCGTTCTTGTCGGTTTTTTGCCTCTTGAATTCACCTTAAATTATATTGCACATAATGTGAGGGGATTTCGTACAAAATATAATAAGGTTTGAAGTACAGTATAAATATTAAAATAGAAATCCCAGAGAAGTTGCATCTCTGACTATTTTCTTGGAAAAGAGTAGGGTGAAAATGGTTTGCATTTCAATATTTTCTCCCAATTAGGCGTTTCGACTAATCATTTATAAGCATGACAATTTATGAGTAATTTGTCACTGTGGTCTTACTGTTATTCTATTTCAAACTGCTCTCTGTAAGTAGTACCTGAAATTGGGAACTGGATATATGTCTCGATTTAATACAAGAAAGGTAAATATTATTTTACAAGAATTCTGGATGAGATGCCTGGTCTGAATCTGTTCTGAAACAGATTTTGTTCTGCATGAGAATCGGCTCAGACGCCTGATTTGTTCTGTTCTGAATCTGTTCTGGTGTACTTGTTTCAAAATATTAATTTCTGATCAGAACCCAAATTTCATTGAAAAGAAACTCAATTTCAATAACCACATTGTCATGATATTACAGTACATCGAATTGTATTTTCTGACTTTTATCGCATCCATAGCTTACTGTAAATTATGTTCTCTGTAAATTATTTCATATAGAAACTGTTCTTACAGGAATTTCCGTAGTTGCGTTTGAACTTTCTTTTAAACCAAATTGTCTTCGAATAATGCGGTACTGTATAAACTAAGTTTGTCTATAAAATATTTTTAATTAGAGAAATATAAAATATAAAAAACAATGTACGAAAAGTGTGTATTATTCAAGGTTAACATTTTTTAAGACAACTTTCTTGATTTTATTAGGAAACTGGCAAATAAATTTACTATATGCATTAAATTATGTCTGATATATCTGACAGCGTGCTTGGGAACTGACTATTAAATTTAATCAGAATGATGATTAATATATGTTTCACAAAAAGAAGTAAATAGTAGGTGAACGCGTTCTTGAAAGAATACATCAAACCACAAAATTACACAATTCGTAATAGTTTTTGTAATCTCCACAGCATATCACCAGTGTAATTTTTCAATGTTGGCTTTTATAAAAACTATTACCCTCCCAAGGAAACCGTGGTTAAAAGGAGAATATTCCAAAATTATATCGTTGTCTTCCAAATTTCATTATTTTGGAAACAATGCAATTGTAAATTACGAGGGTAAGCTGATAAGTAATGCACACTCACAACGTATAACTCGGGGACAAATTGTCACACAAACAAACGTATGCTACCATATCATAGCTACATTCATCCATTGACAAAGGATCCAAGTCTCATTTAATATTCCATCTACGTCTTTTTTGTCAGCAGCCGTTAAAGTGAACCCATAATTATTTACCTTCTGCGTCAACGGGTTTAAAACAACGTGCGGTGATTGATTTTGTTAGCAGCCGAAAAGTGAACAATATAGTGAAATTCATCATCGTTTACACATCACTTTAGGTTATAAAACTATTGATCGAATTACTCCGAATAATATGTTAAAAGTAAAATTTCATATATCAGGAGCTTATAAAACTAATCATTAGGATGAACCTCGTAGTGGTCGTCAGTTTCTGTGACCTGTATTTGTGTACTGAGAAATATCGTGTGCCGAACAAAGTATCAGGATCAGGAAGCTAGAACAATAGTGAAATTCTATTCAGTACACATAGACGCTAAAATACCTAAGGAGAGGTATTTGTCGTTTTCGAAAATCCTCCGAGTCGAGAATCCTACTCCTATACAACACGATAGGGTCGATCGCCCAAACCGTGTGTTACCGTCAAGGCTCTTGTGAGGTTCAAGTTACCACATCCTACAGACCCACCGGATTTGGCCCTGGGATTTTATTTGTTCCTGAATTTAAAGAGGGACATTAAGGTTATTCATATCACCATCTTTGATGATATGAAGGATCCGGTAAGGTCGTAGACCAAGAAAAAACTTCCGGAAATCTTCATTGACCACATCAGGAGATCAGGTAACTGGTTTGCGGTTGATTAGAGACAGTTATTGTAGCTTTAAATGTCGACTGCCTTGGAAAGTGAAGATGCAGTTTTGTAGTCAGTAAAATGTAGTTTCTTGCATTTTTTAGTTTCATTTGAATATATATTTCCGTTCGGAGATTATGAGCACGTGTGCATTACTTATCAGCCGACCCTCGTAACTTGATTTTTGATTTTCAGTACAATTTATAGTATGGTATGGTATATAAAGGGTAAAAAGAATTGTAATAATCCAGGTTCAGGTATCTCATAGCATGCGTGTAAATGTTACAAATGGCAAAATGCGCCAATATTGTGACATGTCGAGTTACAGAAATAAATTTGATATTATTTATAGTAACTGTGGTGTCCTTTCAATACTGTGTTTGAATTAAGATGTTTAAATTAAAGATCGCCCGTCAATCGAAGAATACAGAAGTCAGTATTTTAAATGTTGTCTTTTGAAGTATGAAAATAATTTTAATTATGGATGAAATTTTTATACGAATAATTGTGATGTTGTTTTGAAAAAAAAAAAAAAAAACATGTGTATATTGAATACCAGGCTTGAAATGTCAACTTTGCCACTCCATTTTTCTCCCCCCAAAAAATATTATATAGGTTTCACTCATATAGGCGTCTTTCAGGTAAGTATAATGTGATGGATGCTCTGAAGGAAATCTTCTTCATTCATTGTATAATGTATATGCTCTCTGTTAATGTATATCACCAGGAAGGCACGCCTTCCTGATATAATGTATAACTTTTCAAACAAAACTCTAAGTGATAAATTTAAAGATATGAATTCCGGTTTTTGAAATGGTGTGAAATTTAACTATTGCATAAGCAGCTAATGAAACTATTTTGTTACAAAAACATATACGAATAAAACATAGACTTCTGATGCTAATAAAGTAACCCATAAAAGTGATTAATTCCTTTTGCGTAGTTCGATGCTACAAAAACCAGTCTTGCAGTAACTAGGCATGTCCTTTCAGTAACCAGTCATGACGTTTTCAATCCTGAGTATTTTGCTATTGGTAGGCATATTCTACCAAAGTGCTGGTGGTTGTCGGAAATGTCTTTCATTGGAATAAGAAGACGCATCACAATTTGATACAAAAATGTAATTGATTCACAACTTTATATCTGGTATGCATAAGTTCTGTATAATGCTTGTTTTCGTTTAGTGGTGTTTTGGTACAATGTATAATGTGATATGAATGCAGTAGTTCTTTCTTCGCCCACCTCGCCCCCCCCCCCTCTGGATCCGGCCCTGATTATCATTTCCTTTATTGCTAGGAGGCGTAGAGCAATTTCCGTTAATACAATCTTAATTTTATTTCTGGTATGAAGGAAGGTTCGAAACAGTAATGGGATTTATGGATAAACACGTTAAGGATTTGAAAATGAACTGACTAAAACAAAATATACATCCTGATGCGCTGATGGTGGAACAGCTGTATTCATTACTTTTGAAGATATAGACAAAATAAATAACAATTTTCAATACTCTACTTCACGGTTTAATTCATCAACTGATACGGTTGGTGTTTTATGGTAAGTAGTTTGCTCTCTGTAAGGGACTTAGGGACATCTCTCGGTGTACGTGAAGTACTCTATAATAAGTACATGAAAAGTACGTGAAGTATAACACATGAAACCTCATGCAGTGCAACGTGTGAAACCTCAGCAAGAAGTACTAGTATATGTGAGCTTTTCCTGTATATCTACCCAAGTCTCAACAAAATCGGAATACACTATTACAATTCTTGAAATTTCCTTTTGAAGTACTATAAGTTTATGATATATCCCCATTTCAAGTTTATGGTGATTCATCTTCAATTTTGTTAATTCATTCCTATTTCAAATTTATGTTAATTCATTCCAATTTCAAGTTTATGACAATACATTCCTACTTCAAGTTTATGGTACGGTTTACGGTAATTCCTTATTTCAACTTTATGGTAATTACCTATTTCCAGTTTGTGGTAATAGGTAATACACTAATTATTCTATTATGTTAATTCCCTTATTCAAGCGTATTTCAAGTTCATAACAATTCCTAATAATTGCCTACATCTCAATAATTTCAGGTTTACTGTTGCTTCCAAGAACAGTAATACAGTAATATTCAACACTTATGTTTACTTACTTTCAGATCGCTTGTTTAACCGCCAGAATGACAAATATTTCAAGGTAATATTAGCAACAGATGATTTTTGGTATTTTCAGCATGTGTGTATTAGATGAATATAATGGAATAATTATTCTACCGTGCATGATTCCACCGCACCGTGATTATTCTACAGTGCTCACTGCTCAGAAGAGAAGAATCCGTATTGCCATTAATGAATATTCGCTGTCAGTTTACCTGCAGTTATCAAAAATAATCCAGATTTGCAAATTCCTTGTGACCATTAAAAATTAGTTTGCAATATTTTCGTATATTTTCTATTTACTTTTACCAGGAGTCATGACTCCTGCTTTTACTTATAACAACTTCCTTATCTATCTAATGTTGCTTTACTGTTTCTATGCAGATTATGAGAAGCAGTATTTCTTTAATTGCACATTAATTAGATTGTTTTCTTGGCGTATCATGCTCGGTTTCCTTTTTACATACATGTATTACACGATATGGGAAGCTACTTTTTTATCCTTATGATGCGTTCTTTTTTCAGTTTTTATTTTATTATTATTTAAATCTTAATTCAGAATGACATTTAATTTGTAATAACGTTATTTCTGTTTTAGTTAATTCCTTTGTTTCTTACTTGTTCAATATTTATATCTTACTGAATTTGTTGTATGTACACAGTAGTAAAATCGGTCTGACGTGTTGACAAACAGAGCGAAAATATACAGAAGCGAACAGAAAATTATAATAAGTAAATAAAATAGTAGGTTATATTAAAATAAAATAGATTTAGAAATATGAATTAAATGTGACCTTCATCTTTTTTTAACTTTGTCTGAAAGCGTACTAGAATGGCTCGTGCAAAATAGAGTTAGTTTTGTAAAAAGAAATGATTAATGAAGCTTTATCTGTGAGAACCTTATACAGTGATAGAAATTATGTATATTTCCGACGATCAAGGTCAGAAAGTAAGAAAAAATAGTTTTGTGGAAAATTGATTCGCTTTTACAACACTAGGACATAATGTGACACAAAAATCAGTTTTATTACAACTTCCATAGGTTTATGAAACACAACAAGTAATGCATTGACCGTTGATCGAAATAAAAAAAAATTGAAATTTATAACGGAAAATCAACTATATTTTATTAAGCAATTTAAAAATTGCAGATGGTCTTTGTGTGTGTTTTCCAGATGGTCTCTGTAGATGTTTTCCACGGGAAGCACATATTCTAAAATGTGACTTTCTTTTCTCACTTATTCCCATCGAGAAAACAATAATGTAACATAATTGGTGAAACATTAAGGGATGACAGTATGAAAAGACTCCGAAACAACAAACTAACTGATACATTTCGCAATATATTGGTTAACTTAATATCTTGTGTGCTGCATTCATAGCTAATTAAAATGATACAGATATGCAATTTTAATACAATTTCTTTCCATGCAATTAACAAAAATATCATGAGTAGCTGGATAGCATGACTTTATATACGTTGTACTGGGTTTATGGCAACAAACGTGATCCATTCTGAGCATCTAATCCTAATGTACAGGGTGATTACAAACGTAGACAGTTTATAAATTGTATTACACAAAAATTATCCATGATATCAAAACGCAGATAAGGTTTGAAAGAGAAACTCTTGAAGGTTTGTTAAAAAACATGAATGTTTCACGTCTGCACTTTTAGTGATGCGGCATAAATTATATCAATGCGGTAGTCACCTTCATGTCAAAATCAACTCAGCACACCTTCGTCAGGTATCCGAGAAATTTTACCTTGGCACAAACATCTCATTGTTTCATATTTCATCTGGAAATCGTCGATGGATTCATTTGGATTGTCTAGTGGGCGATTCTTGGATGTAATATCCCCAACAATGCCGTTGAATGACGATGTGAGAATTAGTTTGGCAATATTCAAGCACAGACGCAGCAGAGAATTTATCGCTATTTCCACAGACTGATTATGTGATCGCCATTTTATCGCTAAGAGAACCTGTGAACTGCAGTATAAAAACTTGAAGAGTTCCTGTATACAACCACTTATAGTCCGTGAAGATATCTTAATT
>JAQFYR010000489.1:0-12617 GCA_034694985.1 Campodea silvestrii
AGGGAAATTTTATAAATGATGTTTGGGATAGTAGTAGAAGGATGGAATGTATTCGAGTTTGTGGAGGGAGAGAAATGGCATATTCGATAAGGGAATGGGATGTAAAAAAGTTTTTTTTTCACTTTTGTTTTCGATTTTAGGATTAAAGTTTTCTTCGTTTCATTGTTTTAGGAAAGAGAGATAATGGTTATTTAATCGCACAGGAGGAATTATAGTAAGTATTTTCAAAACAGGGGGAACTGAATTAATTTACACGAATTTGCCCAATTCCGTGATGGTCAACCACTTTTTTTTTCCCGCGAGACAACATGTAAATAGAAGTAACTTCGGGATTTTTTTCATAGCTTTATGTTACTCAATTCACAAAAATTAAAATACCCTCTGATAGTGCATCTTCTGAGGTTTATATGCACATGATTATATTTTCTATTTGTTCAAGTTGAGGGTACGGAAAGAATTATTTTTTTCGCTGCATGAAAAATATACGAGATATGTCCATTTACTTTTAAAATAAACCTGTTTGAATTTTTACGTACCCTTAACTTGAAGAAATAGGAAATATTATCACGTGTATTTAAACCTCAGAGGATGCACTATCAGTGGGTATTTTTATTTTTGTGATTGGACTTACGTAAAGATACAATAAAAAAAATCCAAAAGTTACCTCTGTTTAGCATTTACATGTTGTCTTATGGGAGAAAAAGTGGTTGACTGTTGCCGAATTGGCTAATTTAGTAGTCACCGTTGTTCGCTTTCCCGGAGCTCCGGAGTCCGGAGTGCTCCTAGATCTATTGGGACATTGGGAGTGCTCCCGGATCGATCTGAGTGTACTCTATAATCATCAGAGCTCTCGGTGGAAAGTGAAGTACGCTGCAGGAACATTTATACATAATGCAAATTGCAAATGCAGATAGGGGCAACCTAACTCAGTTTAAATTTAAAATTAAACTTGTGCACGATGTCAGACCAGGGTAAGGAAATCGTTGTGATTGCAAATTTGATTATTCCTGTAAATAGGAAACCACAGTTATTACATTCCGATCCCATTCATTTCCATAATTTTATATTCTTGGTTATAGAATAATAATTTTTTTACTATGATATTCACCAAAGAGATTATAGAGTGGGAAAAATCTCTATACGCTGGATTCTGCGAAATTAAAGTATTCGACTTTACTGTTTTGTACCGTTAGTTATAAAGAGCTTTACAAAACGTCAATTGAATGTGTAATTGTTTATATGAGGAGTTTGAATTAATAGTATGGTGGAATTTCGGTACAATGGGCTCAAATTTTATTTCAGTTCAGCCGAGCAAAATTTTTAGATGTTTACACGGTCATTCATTGTATCAATGTACTATTTGTAGTCATAAATTGATAAAGTTACTTTAGCTATATGTAACTGAAATCACTCTACAATTTAATCATTCTCGATACTTTTATTACGTTGTACGATAGAACCCCTTCCACGACTGAATGGAACAAACGCGCCAGCTTCAAAAATGATCTGGTATTGGAAAGTTTCAACACTTCTACACCAAATTGCAGTTTTTATTAATCGTCTTGCCTCTGGGCATTTCGTAAGTTCTACGATGAAATTTAGCGCCAAACTTTGCCCCATTTAAGTTCGTCTTATCTTAACAGGAAGATACAATTTGGTAATTAAACAACAAATATATACACTACAGGCATCGTTACAATAAATTAAACAATAATTTAAGCCAAAGAAAATGTCATCCACCGGCGGAAATCGACGATGTGCCATAGTTGTTACTTCTAAAGGTGCTGTAGTTATAATGGTTTACGGCAAAAAAAAATCATAATTCCACTTCGGCTGATTGGATAAGACTCCCGATGCGTATTTTGCAAGTGCTTGGTTAGATTCCTGTCTTGACCTAACTAATCTTTTAATTTGCTGCAACAATGCTTGCAGTGTATGTATTTCTTATTTACTATTTTTGGGAGTTGCATAAACATCATTATTTAAAAATATAATTTAGTGTTTTTCGTAATTTGCAACATTGTTGTTTTATTTACAAAAGGAAGCTTCCTTGGTCAATCTAATTGCGTCTATGAAAGTATGAATATATTAGTTCATTTCTGACTATTGGAATTAATAACAATAAAACTAAAATAAAATAATAATAGAACGGCATGTACTGTTCCTGATGTGTCGCCATTAAACCTGCATATTTGTACTAAGCAACCTCGTTTTGTTAAAGAGGTCCAGCACATTTTCTCTTGCTGCAGTGTGTGGAATGTGATCTGTTGTTATCAGAGGAATGATTTGTAATATTCATCATGTGAAGTAATTTCAAACTGTCTCCATCCATTCTGAGACCACACCCCTATAATTGCCACTACTTACAACATTCACAGACAGTTAAGACAGTGGCGGCAGGAACGCAAAACGGGGGACTTCCATCTAATCCATGTCTTATTTTGAAATATTGAAGTGAATTTTCGTTGGTTTATGTTATTAATACACAGAATGTTGCTGATTTTAGAATATTAAGTTCAGGAGCGTTTTACCACCCTTTAATGTGAGCATCCGCGGGATATTATAGTGTAAATTAACTAATTAAGTGTATTTCATTATGGGCAGATCCCGCTTGTGGTGTCGACTGAAACGTGCATAATAAATCCTGATTACAAGATATATTAATCTCTACAGATGTTGGGTGATGCTAAATAATTTGTGGCTAGACTTTGTAAGCTCCTTGACATTTAACGTGGATATTAGGGAATCAGTAGAAAAAATGTACTCGCTGTATTCACGCTCGCTTTTTTATATTTCCCTACGATACTTATTTTGATTTATTTATTCTGTTTTTATTTAAAAACCCAGATATTCATATCTATTGCAACACAATTAAGACCTTTCTTGACCACAACACGATTAGTTAATTTCTTAATTACAACGAGATTAATAAAGATACACAAAATACAGATGGTTGAGAATAATATTGTTTGATAGAAGGTTATATATCTCATTTGCCCCAAAATAGAAAAGTGAATTAGCACAGCTGCGCTAAGAAAAAGAACCCAATTTCGCCCAGGAAAAGTACCCATTGCGTGAAGTAAAACAGACCGTTTGCGCCAAAAGAATTTTTTTATTATGTCGTTCGAAACTCAGATAAATTTATGGAATATGGTAGGTGTTCTTAGTTACGAAACTGTATGTACACTTGTGTTATAAAGTACGGTGGAATTGGTATGACAAATAACTTTGGAACTAGTTTAACACTAAATTCCATGATTCTCGGTTTTTACTATGCTGAAATATCTACGATGAGTTTTTTACCAACGGTTTCTCTTGTCTTGATGGTAATTTATAAGCTTCTATATAATTATGAAGAACATTACATGACTATCTTATAAATTAAAAATAGATTCAATACTTTAAAAATGGTTCATTTCATCGTATCAAAATTGTCAACTACATCAACGAATTCCCATTATTAAATCTCACGTCCATTCCTCCCCCTATTAACTGCCCCTTACTCCTCTCTCTCCCATCCCTCACTGACGAGCCAGATAACTTCTCACTTCTCCACCGAGAGATAATTACATAGTATAGCTTTCTAATATCTTAATAAAATGGAGTAATTTGTAGACTGTCATATGATGACCTTGAAATCCAATCTGATCAAACAGTGAATTAAAATTCCGCTCCTCAGATGATCACTCCCTACTACCGTGCAGCTTGTACAATTTATTGCTCCACTTCGAAGCAGAAGGGAAGAAAATTGACTGTTTATATTCCGAATAAATAGTGGGTTTCAGATGATGCGGTATTAAGTTGTAGTTGTTGTCCATGGCGGTATAGGAGAGTGTTTCGGTTTGTAGACTAAACGATTTGTGCGGTTAGTCATTTTTTGGAAAGGGATATCTAAACTGTGGAGAATTTTGTTGGTGGTATAGATTCACCTTCATGGTGGACATTGAATCATTTGATTTGTTTAGGGATTATGTTTCGAATTGGTTGCCGGTGTGGCTGTATCATCTTTTCTGTATTATGATATGGGTACGATTACTTGATCGATCATTGAAATCTTAGGATGTCTATGTATTCCATGAGTAGAATGTTCAGATGTAAGCAAGATCTATCAAAGGAAATTGGACGCCAAATCTAATGTTTTGCAGATTTTATTTCAGTCGCGGGGATCTTTTATTTTAGTCATTTCAAGTGGAATATAATTCGGACGTATCGGATGAAAAATTATATATCACGGCTGGAACTGAATGGTTGAAAGAAAATTTGCTTCAATATGAAATCGTAATCGTTATAGGAAATGTTTGATTTCAAAATGTGAAATGAGTATCGACGTTTTCTGCGGAAAACAACTGGTCAAATTGAATTTCTTTCAGAATTACTATATGTGAGTTTTAACTTACACACTTAAATGAAATTTACATTGTTAACAATTCATATGTTTTACGAAAAAAATAATTGTACGAATGCTGCAGTATTGCTGTGAGGAACCACAGTACAGAAATACATGTATAATATGAACATAATTTAAATTAAATTCTTAGTTTACAATATGCACAAAGAAAATGTCTCATAAATAAATGTAGTAATAATACGCGATCGAAAATTAGCTTAAACTGGTAATTAAATCGGAATTCCAATTTGTCCTAATAGTACTGTACCAAAAGAATTTTCAGAATGCAGTATGTTATGTTCTAATCCACGCTAATATTATCGGACCAGACAAAATGTCACGTGAATCCAGTAATTAATTCTCTTTTATCTTTTGAACAAGGAGAAATAAATATTACTGAATAAATAACATCGTCGTACTTTGAAATTAATCATTATTTTTTTACATGAGAAAAAAACCTTTTATGTTTATCTTCCGTACTTCAAAACCACCATAATTTAAATTAATTGAACCCTACAATAATAAAACACATTATAATGAATAATAACACACCTGATGCATTTAAACAACCAAATCTCTTTGTACCGAAATAAAGAATCCATTTTCCTATCCAAACATGAAAATGAATAATTGTCCCATTTGTACCAAGCGTTCCATTCAAGCTGGAGCGGAACACCTCAAACTTATGATGGCAGCTGAACACTAAATATTAGCAGATAACTGTGTCCCCCTGTATCATAAAGCAGTCAACATAGAACAACAAGTGTGTATGCTAAATCACAGCAAGGTATAGGATCGGGCCAAATTCTCTTTAATATGTTCTCTTGTATTTCGTTCGGACGTTGACACGAGAAAGATAATCTCATTAATGAAATAAATGGCTTAAGGAGTTATAGAGCAGTAACAGATGTGTCGTATAGGGTTCTCAGTTCTTGACGTATCACTAGAAGACGGTGTGATTTGTAAATCGCAGGTTGGATTTAAAGATTGCTAGGCAAAATAATTGTGTACAGTGGAGAATATACTATGTTCGTTTCTAACACAAAACTAATATGCCGTAGATATTAAGTTCACCATTATTTTTGTTCATTTACAATTCAACCAATCAGTGAATGCGATCTTATACACCTGCAATCACTCCACTTTCTATCTTACACTGTTATCGTACAGTTTTAACAAACCAATACTTTTATTGTTTTTAGAGTACATTTACCTTAAAAAAGAGTTCAATTGTTGATAATTTAGGCAAAAAAAAAGCTTGGGAATGTTGATACAAATTTCGTTAAGAGAATGACGTAAATGCATATAATTTAATACAATCACACAAGTTCACTCACTGATGTTATTCCCTGACGTTGCTAGTGTTTTCTATTATTTTCACCGAGATAACTTATCATCTACGTTTCCGCAAACTGAAGATTATCCAACAGAAAATAACAATAGAAGAGAAATATTGACAAAACTTTAAGCAATTAAAATAACCAGATTTGACATGGTACAGATCCTTGATTCCGTCATTTCATAAGAACAGTTAAGTTTCTATACTCTATAGCACTATCAACCAGACAGTCATAATAATTATACAAACGTTAAGTGGCCTTCTCCAGATGCACTTTTGAAATTCTGATACGACTGGATTCTTGCTTACGGAAGTAATTAATTTCGGAAGCTACGAAATATTTTTGGAAAGTGCCCCGCGCCACTTAAGAGCCAGATATACTTGGTCTCCAGACCAGACTTTTTATTAGTCTTTTTCACGTTTTTCGTCTGCTGTGGTTCCCTCCTTATGGGAGAATAGCACAGAGTTTTTTAGCTGGTCTGGTTTGTGGAGTCTGAAGACTGAGTATATCTGGGTCTTTACAGTTACTCCAGAGCACTCTCAAACTGAAGTGCTCTGGGAGTATTCGGTGTTCTTGTTTTTTTCCTTAGATCTACGCTACTCTAATCGAGAAAATAAAAATACCACCTGATAGTGCATCTTCTGAAGTTTAAATACTCATGGTAATATTTAATATCTGTTCAAGTTAAGGGTACGGAAAAAATTCAAACAGGTTTATTATAAAAGTATTTGTACATTTTTATTCATCGACAAAATTATCTTTTCCGTACCCTCAATATGAACAAAAAGCAAATATTATCAGGTATGTTTAAACCTCAGAAGATGCACTCTCAGTGAGTATTTTCATTTTTGCGATTGGAGTAACATAAAGCTTTGAAACAATTCCCGGAGTTACTTCTATTTAAATGTTGTCTTATGGGAGAAGAAAGTGGTTGACCATTTCTGAACTGGCTAATTATGAAAATTCATTAATTCCTTGAATTTTAAACATTGGATGAAAACAAACCTGGAATCCCCACCAAAATATTTCATCTACAATACTGTATATGATCTTTCCAGCACAATATTAATTGTTCCATCGTCATTTCCATCATCGTAGGCGGCATGCTAAAATAATTCGGAATGCGTATTAGTTCCATATTGTACCACCAGTTGGCTTAATGTGAATGAGAATTCGTTGGGGTCAACCCATTGCTGCCAAATACTTGCCCAAATAATCCCTCAGATGGAATTTTTGGCAACAATGCATTTGCCCTTGATATGAAGGAATGGAATTTCATAGAGTAGGTGGGATCATAAACTTCCGTAGGTTAGTTGTAGCAACCGATTCATTGTTCTAAATAGCAGAATGTGGCGAAAGAAATTCCAGATTAGTTATGGGTTTCAGGTGAAATAAGGTGAGAATTTATGGAGGAATTGGAATGTTGAGTTCGGGTTTTCCTTGAGGACTTTTTTGGATAATAGATTAGATGTGCTAATTGTTCTTATCTACATCGTGTGCAATAAACTCTGATATACCGATTATTAACTGATTTTGCTACTTAACAAAAGAAATTACGATATCACTCATGTATACATATGTGAACAACAGAAGACGGTCTATTCTTCGGCAGTTTTTTTTTATAAATTAACTGTCGACAATCAGTGCCGCATAGCGACAAATTTCAGGTCCTCCCGCAAGAAAACGATAAGGGGCCCACTACACCCTGGGACTATAAAAATAAATAGTTTTCTGTAACTAAAATAAGTTTTCACTAAAATTTGAGAGATTTTATTTCATTTTATGATTCCTACTTTTGACGTATTTCTTGATGTCTGGGAAAAAATCCAGGAGAAATTGAAAAGATGGCCTGATGACGTTTATCATTTCTGGTATATATTCTCGATATAATCTGCACCAAATGCGCGATATTCATCTGCTTCGAAATTATGGACATTTTCACAAATGTTAAAAACAGTATTTTCGTTGACATCCACTGTCCGCCTAAAGTGCTCGCCCCCACTAGCACCGGGTTTCTTTCAAACCCTTCTGTACGACGCCGTCGGCAACCCTGTTTTGATGACTAAACCACCTCAGCAGGGCAGTAATCAGCATGTAAAAGAATAGAAATATATCGCATTGGATGGACCTTCACAATGGAATAATTTCTGGTGGGGGGGATCCGAACCTCGAGTTAGCCATAAACTACTCAAATAATATCAAGGAAAACCCAATGTTATAAACGATATCAGGAAGAAAACTTGCAGGCTTTATACCAGAAATCAAAGGATGTATTTTCAACTGATAAAAACTAGAAACAACAGGCAAATAGAAAGACCACTAAAACCAAAATTTAACTGCAGAGTCAGGCACATAAATAGGAAGTTAGGTTATTTTTTTAGCTCTGAAGTTACATCTTGGTTTTTGTATTTTTGTTCCAATTGTTGTTTTGTCTTTATTAGAAATCGCTTTCACTTGTTCTAATAATGGCAACTTCGCTGCCGAAAGAAGGTTGTAAAGTTGTAAACAGGAATTCATAAATGCTGAGGAATAAACAGTCTGCTGTTCATTTGTGATTGTTAGTACATTGACACAATTCATGCAGGATTACTAGAAATAATATATATTGTATATTATTTTGCCATTCTCTAACCGAATTCGTTTCTCGTAAAATTATAAAAAAAATAAGGGTAGTCACGTGTATGCTCTCGTGTGACTGCAGTTTCATATACCTTCATGAATGTAATACCGTATAGTGAAATAAATCCGTAATTACGAAACCTGGGACCCAGACCGAATCTATACACCCACACCCGAAATCATCTGATTAGGAGAAATTATGAAGACGAAAGCCAATACAGTTTCATAATATATTATGCTCTTTGGGTTGCTTGTACACCTACGGATTTTTGGTTTTGAACGATAACTTTATTCATTTCTCAGTTCCCTATGGTATTATGGATAATACTTTGTATTGGAACTAGAAAGCTATGAATTCACTTTATGTTCGAGGTTCATTAAGTCAACTAAATAATCAGGCTTTGTTAATCTGTTTGTCCTCAAAATAAAACTAATGGTAATAATAATAAATAGTTCAATCAGAACTAACGACTTAAGCTTGCAGCATTTAAATAATGAAGTCTGCTACATCCAAACATAATAAATAAATACAGACAAAGTACAGGCATCATTGAAATGAATTAAAGAACAATTTGAATCAAAGAAAAAATAATCATCCAGCGGCGGGAATCGAACCCAGCACCCAGCGATCTCACGTCTGTTCGAGATATAGAGGTGCATGCTGGTTCCGATTCCAGCCGCTGGATGATTTTTCTTCGATGATTGTATTTTTTGTTTTTATTCAATTCGAAATTCCTTTAAAATATTATAAAATGTTAAAACCTGGGGGACTTCAATGAAGTTCACCGTAATTCTGACTGAAATTATCGAATATTTGGTTTCGGCTGATATAGGATGGAATAAGTTTTCGTTTTAATTATTGCATTATCGAGCCCCTTTGAAATGTAAAGTAAAACTAATTTTGATATCTAATCCGTCATTCATAAATCGCTGCACGTATATTATTAAAATTGACGAACCAGAAAAAATTGTTAGGAAATAAATATGCTAATAATTATATGAACAAAAACTTAGGAAATAAATTTGAGCAGAGTTTGAAAAGAAATCTGCAATTTCCATATCCAATGGATGTTTTTTGTACTCATTAAAAGGCACATTTAATCAGTAAAAACTTTTCATAAAATTGCCAAAAACAATCGCCCACTTTTACAATGCTCTTCAGTATATCCCCTGCCTTCCTGTAGTTCTCAAGGTCACCGCTAGGACAATCCCAACAAACGAGTTTTTTGCAATAAATTCGCATTGTTGGTTGCTACGCGAAATTTATTGTTTTGAAAAAAATCTTGAAGAGAGTAAATAGTAAACTGTTATGTAAGAACTGGCTCCCCACTGATATACGTTGATTAAATAGTTCACTTTTTGCAGACAGTTTGATTTATTGGCAAAAAATTGCATATGTTGTACTAATGTTTTGCGTTTTAAATTGGCATTGGAAAATATATGACTCTGGTTGGTAATAATTATATATATTTGCAATTCAACCACCAAATGAATGTAGGAATCTTTTAACGAAGAGAGATGTGAGGTAGATCGCATATATTTATGTTATTTCAAACGTGTGCATAAATGTAATTATTTTAAACAATTCTTGGATTTTTTTTATCTTTAGCAGTGTTGTGATACGCTATATTATCAGTCACGTTATCGTTGGTATGTGTATTACAAAAAAACGGGAAATTCGAAATTCAGATTTCAGAAAATTTATTATCATTGTAAAATTAGCTATGGCCTAGATTAATTTAATATTTTATGCAAATATCATGGGGTTTCTAGAATTGTTCAATTAGTTTGTGCATATTTATATTATGTTATCGGCTACTTTTTCTATGGATTTAGGAGAAAGAAAACATGGATTTTTTTGTGTATTATTGAAATCAAATAATTTTGTAAAACTAAATTATTTTTCATTGTCCTTAAAATTATTTACAAAACGTCGTTGCTCGCCATCGGAGTTCAAAATATTAATCAAAATTCTTAAATAATTTAAAAAACTATCTGCATAAAAAAATCCCAAACAAAAGTCAGTTCAGTCAAAGGCGAAATTTACAGTTTCTTGGAAAATGCTAATATAAAAATAACGATACCAAGGAATTACTTTAATGGTCTGAAGCAGTGATGGGCATGACTCACTCCGGAGTCAACTCTTTTTGGAGTTGACTCCGTTTTTCAAAATTTTGGGAGTGAGTGTCCCCTGTCAGTTGGAGTTGACTCCGGAGCGGGATCTCACTCCGGAGTTGACTCCGGGGATGGAGTTGACTCCAGAGACGGAGTTGGCTCCAAGAATGGAGTTGACTCCGGGGATGGAGTTAACTCCAAGAATGGAGTTGACTCCAGAGATGGAGTTGGCTCCAAGAATGGAGTTGACTCCGGGGATTGAGTTGACTCCGAGAATGGAGTACGAGTACACAGTGTGTGCTCGTACTCACTACACTTTAAATTTTATGTTTTTGCTTCAAAGTATGAAATTAAAGGGTAACTCTCACGCAGATCAAAAGTTTTCCACTTAATTGACAATCTTTTCCGTTAATTTTTTTCACTAATCACAAAGACAAAATTGTTTCACTTCATCCATCCGTTCAAAACTTATGACCGTTTAAATTTTCACTCTATGTGTACCTCTATGAAATCATCAAAAATCAAAATTAATATCTCAATAACGGTTTATCGTAAAATCCTGATTCTTTTTTTAAATGCAGTGGAAAAAATAGCTACACCTATTAATATTTTGAGTTTCGTACATATTAGGTCAGGGGAGGTGTTTCCGATATTTATTTTGTACCCTCGTGCATTGGCGCCGACTTAAGGGGGGCAAGGGGGGCGCTTGCCCCCCCCCTGAGCATTTTCAACGGGGGCGGTGCCTCCGCTGAAAAAATGGAAAATTTTATATTTCTAAAGTATCTAAACTTACATATATAGCCTAAGAATATATAAATATAAATGATTATAAATGATGTTTCTCCAGCATGTCTCTAATTACAAATCTACTTTGTGACATCCTGTGTCATATATCTCGCTTGAAAACAATACAGGTTGTTATAGTTATATCAATATTGGAACTACCACCCATTTTATTGGATAGAGTTCTTGCCGCAACTGTAAATTTTGTTTGAAGATCTGTAGCATGATATTTATGTCAGCTAATGATTAATGAAAATCTATAATTGTTTTGAAAGAGATACAAAGAATATCTCCTATTCTGTACTCTTCTAAAATTAGCACAGCTGGTTTCACTATTTTTTCAGCGGTTTGTATTTTTATTAAACAACCGTCGTTGAGCAATAAGTATGAAAATTTCGTTGAAAACGTGAAAATTTTCTCTTCATGGGTAAAAAATTTGCCCTTCGCTTCGCTCGGGCCATTTCAAATTTCCTTTTCTACTCTACCTTAGGAAGGCCTTAAAACTTTCTCGTTAAAATTGCATATTTTTCTGCAGAAACCCAAACATTTTTGCTCTCTCTTCGCTCCGCAAATTTTGAGTGTCTTATATTTTTACATTATTTTCGGGGGCCTTAGGTCCTTACTTAATTTCAGTCTTTTGCCCCCCTGAGATTTTAAAAGTCGGCGCCCCTGCTGACAGTTATAAACACGAATTCCCATCGTTATTCATTTCGTTTAACAATTGAATTGGACGGACTTTAAAATTATTTTATTAACGCATGCTTTAGTGCAAAAAAAAAAGTTAAATAGTTTAAAAAAATATATGGCGCCGAATTGTACTCGTGCGGAATAGTTCGGGAGTCGAATCTGTCGCTTCGAAACGGCCGCACCGAATTGGCCTAGACCCCTGATTAGCACATTAATGGTCTGTAGAAGCTTCGGGTCTTATTACCTGATGTGTACACATCGAAATAATCCTTTCCAATTTATCATCGAACTATGCTGGTATTTGGAAATTGATATAATATTAAATTTAACAAGCATTTATAAAGTATTTCATTAATCCAATATACTTGAATCCAGCACGTACAAGTTGAAATAATAAATCCTGGATTAAATATAAGGTGCACTCACAAAACAGCTTGTTGCAATAAAAGCTGTGAGCGAATGAAATGTCCTGCTTGGGCTGAATTGCAAAAACGGTCTGAAGTTGAGCCCAGTGTACTTTTGACCAACTTTAAACTGTGCAAACTATTTGAGGTAAGCTCTAACTAAGAGAGAATTTGAATAACTATGAAAGTACTCACTCACTGGAAGTTACAGAATACTCGCACACTACAAACAAGAAGTACACGGTATTTTGGGAATGCACTTTAACTCTCCTTTATGTACAC